>PVKN010037264.1:0-11278 GCA_004027915.1 Capromys pilorides
GCACGAGGCCAGAGGGTTTGGTGGATAGGTTCCGGACTATAGTTCAGGTGGGCTTGTGCAGGGAGATTAAAGAAAGTTTCAGAGATCCTTACCTGGTAGGTGTGCTGGTCAAACCAAATAGGGGGTGGGCTACAGGCGTGGCATGGGACAGGCGCAAAGAGCGCCCCGGACCAGTGTCAGCTGTGGATGAGTTCCAGGCATGGCGGCGCGGGACCGGCGTCCTCCGCGGGTGAGAAGTTCCAGGCAGGCGCGGTGGGGCGGGACGAGCCCGGCGTCCGCCGCGGTCGAGAAGACGTTCCTGTCCGAGCACACTTCTAAAGTGACGCTGCAAACCAAGTACAGGCAGCAAAGGCAGCAGGTGACTTACATTGTGCTGAACACGCTGTGGCTCTCCCATGTGCACCTTCACCTGAGGGCTCCAGAACCATAACTAAACCTCAGTAGGCTTCTATTTTCAGTTTAGTGTGAGCAACACTAAATCCTGAGCAGCCGCCACGTGGGGGGCCGTACACACCTACAGCCTCTCCTTCATCATTTCCCCCAAGGCCTCCTCGCTGAAGGCCAAAGCTTCTTGGATAATCCACTTGTTGTTTTGCACAAATGTCCATGACCAAATGTGAGGTATTTATATTCACCAAGTCTCCACCAGCAATCACAGTGGGTTTTCTCCTACCAGTGAACCTGAAAATGCCTTTATCGCTGTCAACAAGATGCAAGGTAAAGGATCTCTGACACTCCAGTGCATCTTCATCTGTTATATGCACCAGATCTGGCGCCATGTGACTTTCAGCCTTTTTCTGAAGTCAACATGACAGATACACAGTTTCTATCAGTTCGGGTCATCAGGACAACCACCAAAGTGCAACTAAAATGCAGTCATGAGAGAGAAATTCCAGAACTGGCTTAGAGAGGAGTAAGAGGGTGGGATATGTAATGAGGAATTCAAAGCAATGAAGAATATTCTGAGAGTATTATTGGGAATATATCTTTTATTGCATCAATTTTAAAATTTGAAATATTTATCACATTTTTGGTCATACTAGATACAATGTAAAATATTCATAATGCTAAATCTCTTTTGGAAACTGCCAATATAGACATAAAAAACAAGATGTCTGTTTGCAGAATAATTTTTTTTCCTGGTTTTTTAAAAGGTATCTGGCTTTTGGAGCCTATTTCAGTTCTCACTTGTGCCTTTCTGAAGAGGGAATTATCTGATTGCCATGACCAGAATTTGTGTAGCTCTTTTGTACAGAGTAGATCCTTGATAGACCATAATCTTAATGATCTTTACCAAGGATGAGAATTTAATTAATTGGCAGAGGCCTTGGCATATGTATCACATAATGCAGCTGAGACTGTGAGTAAGGTTTAAAATGCTGTTACTTTTGTCTGACACCTGGAAGACTGAGCAATCTTTGCTTATGCTGTCACTCATTTATTACTGCCCTGTTGCATATGTGACACTAATATTAGAAATCCGTCTATCAAAGGTTGGTTATATCCTACATGGAAACAGATGAGGAAATCGGCTGGAAGACACCGCAATGTCTCAGCCATGCCCACCAATTTGGGGAGTTATGTTTTGAGTAAAGTGGGGGACATGTCAGTGATTTCAAACAAATGCCCTTTCTGCTTCCTGATGTCAAATGCTCTATTATTGTTGCATAAATACTCTGACCACACCAGCTAAGTGCCTTCTCAGCCATTCAACTGATGAACAATAACCAAAATGGAGCAGCAGTACACCAGGCGTCTTTGTGCAGATGCCAAACATCTACACTGAGCTCCTATACATATGTGAAGATAGAGGATCCCACGCTCATCTTCCTGCAGAAGATGTGCCCAGCGGAGCATCTCGAGGAGACAGGAATGACCTAGCGAAGCACTCACCAGCACATGCTTCTTTTCTCTGGTAGTGTTTTAGACCATTATTATGTTTTTTGTTTTCTACCTGCCCTCAAAATTCCCCTTGATCTTTCTAATCAATTTTTTTAAAAAAACATTATTTATACAAATGTATGATGTCAGGAAGTGTTCAAGTAAAATGAAAGTTAGAAGAGAAGAGTATTTTTTTCTTTTCTAGGTGTGTGTGTGTGTGTGTGTATGTGTGTGCTCTTGCATCTGTTGATACAACAGTGAGGGAAAGAAAAATGTGGCACACAAAAATGATGTTCTACAAACGAGCAATTCTCTCATTTGGTAGGAAGAAGTATATGTTACCACTGGTGAGCTCTAAGCTTCTCCCTAACCATATGTTCTGCAGTGGTTAAGTGCAAGTCAAACATATAATTTTTCTCTGAAATTCCATCATCTCCACACATAGATAAGGAATGAACACATTTTAAAAATGTATTTAGTACAAGGTCCACAGGGTCTCACTAAGCAGATTGGACTAGTAGTGATCCTCCTGTTTTCACCCTCACAAGTTCTGGGATTGCAGATGTGCACCATCACGCCTAGTCTCAGGCTCCATCTCAGCACACCCCTAAACCTGATCCCTATGCCTGGCTAAGTAGGCACTTTAGTTCACTGAGCTATCTGGCTGGCCCTAAAAGTTTTAACTGTTTGAACAACTAGGAACTCCTATAACGGCCTTCTAATATTTTCCTTATAGCATAGTGTGGTAGTTGATACATTGTGTCAACTTGAGGAAGCTTGGCTAGATGGGCTCAGCTGGTTCTGGGCAGTGGGGGTCCCATCCTGCAGGATGCAAGGGTGATTGGTTCCACCCCCAGGGCCAAGTGGGCCACCCCAGAGTGACTCAGCACAAAAGCTGTATTAAAAAAGTAGAAAAAGACCTTGTGGGATCAGCCCTAGCCTAGCACGGTCCTGCCCTGTCTGCTTCCTCCCTGGCCCAGCCCTGCCCTGCTTCCTCAGAGAAGTTCTTGTCTTTGGAGAAGCTTGATCCTTGCAGCCACACCGCTTTGGAGGAGCTCTGCACCGACAAAATTTGGAAGAGAGAGGCTTGATGGTTGCCACAGCTATTGCTCCTCCTCTGCTCTTCATTGTTTTCTGCTGCCTTGGAACCAGCAGAGTATAAACTAAAACCTTCACAAACTATGAGCTAAATAAACCTTTCCTCCCTTCATTTTGAGGGTCGGGTATTTGTCCTAGCAATGAGTAAAAAGTAACTAAGAATTTGGTACCGGGTGGGGTTGTTGCTGTGGCTATACCTGACAATGTGGATTCCGAACTTTTGAAAATGGCTTATGGAAAGAGAAAGAAGAGGTTCAGAGATGGTCCCTACAAGCAAGGCACTGGAACGGCTTTGGCTGTTCTGTTTGGAAGATTCTAATCAGAGCTCAGACCTGAATGCTGATAGGAAGCCTGGCAATGAAGATGAGGCTGGCAAGGTTTCTGCTGGGAAAGACAGAATTGGTTGTTAGGCTGCAGATGATTTGTGTTATGAATTGGCAAAAGGCTTATCTGCATTTTGTTCCTGTCCAGAGACTTTACCTGAGAATGAAATTAAGCACAGTAGACTAGTTAATCTTAAAAAAAAAAAAAAAAAAAAATTCAAAGCAGCCAAATATTGGGAAATGGCATGGTTGTTGTTGCGGGCTTTTAGTCAGATTTATGTTAAAAATAAGAGTCCAAAAGGACGATATAAAATGTTGTGAGTTTGGCCAGGAAGGAAGCACCAGGAAGGCTGTGGATTGTGCAGATAGAGCTGAAAGAATCTCCATTGCAGAACAAAAGCAAAAACAAAAAACAAAAACAAAAACAAAACAACAACAACAAAAACAGGAGAGTAAAAAAGATACACTGAGGCTATCACAAGAGTTAGCAGGTTCTTGCCCTTTGCAGCCTCAGAATCACAAGGGTGAGGAACTTTGCTTTGAGGAGAAAGCCGCAGAGCCCCATGTTCCAGAATAGAGGCAGCAGCCATACCAGATTTCAGAATGGCACCAGCATGGAAAATTTATTTCTTAAAATCAGGATCAGAGTGTTCAACAATCCAGTCACTTGACCCCTACAGCTAAGAGTAAAAGAAGCCTGGCTACTGTTCTAGGTGGCAGCAACCCTTGGCATCATCCACATAACTTGGTTTTAAGTGCATATAGAATGCAAGAGTTCTGAGGTTTAAAAGGCTCCCACCTAGATTTCAGAAGGTCTTGAAGGCCAGGCAATGTGCCCTTGAGAAGTCTGTGAGTGAAAATCCTATTCAGAGGAAATCTCAGAAGTTTAAAAAAGCCAAGAATGTGGATAGTCTAAGAAAAGCTTCAAAAAGGGAGCAAAGAAGGCCTGAGAGAAAAGCCACGACAGCTGCCAGCAGAAATGCCAGAGGGGTGGAGCCATGTGAGACACTTGGAGCTCACAACTCATGACAGGTTGCATTGGATGTCACACATGTAACTACAGGAATTAATGTTTGCCTTTTTAGATTTTGGACTTGCCCTGGTCCTAGTTGTTTGTATCCTGCTGTGTATATCTCTTAGAACGGCAGTGCTTATCTTGTGCCTTTGAATGTGGGAATTTGTACAGTGGCTCACAGCTAAGAGTTTGCCTTAGATCTTAGAGGCTTGGGGCTTAGACTTTTCAGCATTGCTGAAAGTGTTAGGACTTCGGCAACTCTTAGAGATAGACTAAAATGCTTTTTGCCTAAAGAGATGTGCATAAGTATTTGGGGGGGCCAAGGGCAACATGTCATGGTTCTAATGCTATACAATGATCAAGTTGTAAAATGTTTAAGCTTGTCTAAGTACCTAAAAATTGGCTTAAAAACTAAGACTTTTAAAGAAGGAAACAAGAACAAGGCAGATGTGGACAGCACTCATATCACAGAATAAGAGAACAACTGATGTTTTAAAACACCAGAACCTCTGCAAGAAATTCTTCCATCTTCTAAGGACTACCACTCAAGAAGACAGCCTGTTGTTTCTTTGTAGTGTAATAAAGTTACCATTTCAAACCCAAGAGATTGGATCTGATCCTTGAACCTTCCCTAGCCAGCTCTAGCTAGTCGAATATATTTAGCATTCATAGATTTCTTATACTTAAAGCTGGAGATAATGTAAACCTCCCAGTAAAGTTTATGTGTTAAGTAGTTTGGGCTACAACAGTCATTATATATATTCTATTTATTCTTATATATTGTTTATCCTATCCTATCCTATCCTATTCTATCCTATCCTCTGTATTCTATATTTTTTATTTTGTAATTTCCTGAAGCCTAATACAATGATAAATCAGGGGTGGGTGCACTCACTACCTGGTACATTTTTTAAAATGTACTTTGGTTTCATTTTACAAAATCATGTATGATAGGGCCAATGAAATGGCTCAGTGGTCTAATGCACTTGCTTAGGCATACTTAGGCAACTGCGGAGACCATGGTTCAATCCCCAGCACCATATGCTACACCAGTCCCACCCCAGGGGCGGGTGAGCCAGCCATCATGTATATGATGTATATATTATATGTACATAAATTTATATGTATATATAAATTATGTATGATAAACTTTTGGCAGCCACTCACATTTGCTTTTACAAGTGATTTTGACAGTGGCCTTTCCACTCAAACTTTTGTGCTATTTCTTTGTTCACTATTATTTTTCTCCAGTGCCCAAAATAAACCCAGCACACAGTAATTGTTCAACAAGTGGTAAGCTTGTGTATACTTCATTTTTGTACACATCTTTACTAATGTGTACTCCCAAAAAGCAAACTGAGTTAGATTAAATTTCTAGATATGACATTCCCTCAGGCAAGTTACTTCAATGTCCTGATTCCATTTTGCATTAGAATAACAAAAATAATGAACTCTATATTTTAAAAATTGCCCTATATAAGTAATTTCATGGCCCAAAATATTTCACAGTACAAAAGAATCAGATAAGTCATCAAAAGCACTAATTATTAGTAGTCCATCTTTTTATTGTACCTTTTACTATTGTGTCTCCTATCAGTATATGTTGTAGCCAATACTGTATATGGACCAATATTTATTTCTATGGAAATTAAAGAAGAAAATTATAAAAACATACATGTATAAAGTATAAATACATAAATATAATCTTAAAAATAGAAATTTGATATATATTTTGGCATGCCACTGGTATGTCCAACAATGTATTCAGCAACCAGTGGTCTGGACAAATAACTTTCTTTTGGTATTTTAAGGAAGGGTCTACAGGGTGTTCAAGGTCTCACTGCTAGAACAGACTCCTAGTGATCTGCCTGCTTACAACCTCCCAAGAGCTGGGATTATAGGCACTCACCACCATGCCCAGTCTCTATTGCCCTCTCAGTGCACCCCAGTGGTAGTGCCAGCACGATGGCTCTGGGATTGTACCCCCACCTTCTATGCCTGCTTGCACATGCTTTAATCCACTGAGTTATTTGGTCGGCTCTGGACAAATAACTTGTTGAGTGGCAATAAGAAATATATCTACAAAGAAATAACTTTCCACCAAAAGCTTCTCAAAGTCGTAATAAATGTAGATTATTATTTATTTAATAATTTCAAAGTAGTTCACTCAATTCCAATATGACAATTGCCCTATTTACTTTCTCTTAGATTTTCCATTGCATTATTTCACAAAAGAGACCACAGGGAGCCTTGAGATCTTTCTAACGTATTCTGGAAAGTGAGCACATAGGATAAAATTTATTCATTATATATGCCTAACTTTATTCCTCCAAGTAGAAAATCTAGGGAATATGGTTGCTGCCTATAACTTCATTTGCTCGGCATTAAGCAAAAATGATGGTTCACTATGAGCTGGAATATCCACAGCCTCTGGTATGAAAAGCTAATGTTCATGAAAACAACGCCCATCCTTCAACTTGATCTTATTTCCTTTTCACTTATTTACTCCGGCTGTTTTTATAAGAATCAGCTGGCCAGATTAAAAAGTCAACTCCCTGACTCAACTGTTCTTTTTTCTTTCTTTCTTTATGTTTGCTTACTTCTGCATTCTGTTCTTTACTCTATGATTAGTCACAGTGACAAGCCGGGACATTGTCATCACCCAGGCGTATTTTGTAC
The DNA here is from genome assembly GCA_004027915.1 of Capromys pilorides. NCBI lineage: Eukaryota > Metazoa > Chordata > Mammalia > Rodentia > Capromyidae > Capromys > Capromys pilorides. The sequence continues at coordinate 6,997 of PVKN010037264.1, forward strand.
AATCAATTAAACAAGAGCATGAACAATACTGTGTACTACAATTTCGTCAGTGTGTCCTTTTAAAGTCAATGTAAGTCATCTGATTGTTCCTACAGTATGGCTGTGGATTTCAAGGAAATCATTTAATTCCAGTTGTTCGCATTTTTTCCTTTCATTTTGAAAGCTGGGAGTGGCGATGACTAATTCATTCTTTAAATTGAACTGATAATGAAAGACACTGGGATATGCTCTGTTTCTGAAGAACAAGTAAGTGTTGGTTTGTACTTTATTTCTGAGTCTAATTAGGCACAAAGAAAAATCTATTACCAGGCTCATATGCATTCGTTCATTCATCCAATTCATTCATCCAACTTTCCTAAATTTTCAGATCCACTTTGTGTTACCATGCAGGGCTCAGAACTGAGTCGCTAATTTGGGAGCAGCAGATCGAGACTGCCAATAAACTGATAAAATTTCAAGATCTATCATAATGCTCCAAGCAACAAAGTTTGCCTCAAAGGGGTTATCACTTCCACATACCTATTGAACTCAAATGACCATTGTATTTAAGTCTTCCAAGTGTTAACTTTGAAAATTTTGAAACATGGGCTTCAGTGGGTATTCATTTTAACCTGTATCATGCACGTCTATACTTTAAGGCTATCTATCTATCTCTTGTCTCCCTCCCTTGCATTTTTATGTAAATAAATTCAGAGCATAATGTGTCTATAACTACTAAATGCCAGGCGATGGTCTTTGGTACTATAATAAAGTACAACCGTGCCTTCCAAAGTTCTCTGGCAACTATCTCTCTGCTTGCTGTCTTCCAGTCAGCATCTGCCAACGTAACCACTTACATCTGATCCCCTGTCTGAGTCAGTTATTTAGATAAAAGGCAGCCAAGATCTAAGCCATGCTCTGTGCAGGACCCTCTTACTACTTTCCCCCAGAATGAGCATGGTTCCTCTTACGAGGAGGGTCTGTTTTGTGTTTCTTCCACTCATTCTTTATCTACTCCCGTGTCTCCTCCTGAATTCTTGCAAACTCTGCCTTAAGCAGGAACCAATTATGCAGAATTTAACCAAAGGCTTTCAGAAATTCAAACAGTCACAACTTATGTTCTGTCATTTCAACACTGCTTGTGCCACTTCAGGTTGAAAAGGATGTGACATAAGCTGATCTGTTTTCTAAAACAAAGTGTATCACTCCTGTTTGATTATCTCAGTAAAAGAAAAAAAAAGACCCATAGTTTAGTAACTTACATTTTAAATGTTTAATTATTATATATTTATGCTGCATTGACCTAAAGATAATTCACCAGATCTCTAGAAACTTTATTAATTTATCTTCTTTGATGGACTATTTTAATTTTTTTTCATTCTCTGACAAATAAAAGTGTTCTAAAATTAAAATAAAAGTCTAAAATAAAATGCTAAATCCGCTCTGATACTTTTTCATGTTTACATAAATGCTTAATTTTTCTCATGTCTATTCTTAGAAATGACATGGAAACTGAGTACAAGCTCTTCAATTCTGTATTTTATTAAATTTATTCTGCTGTTGCTCGTTTTAATACGGTGCGTGAAAGCAAATGTGCAGTTCATTGTACTCCTAAGTCATTTAACACTCGACTTGCTCTTATTGTGATGGATTAGTTTTCTTAGGCTCAGTTTGCTTCCGAAATAAGAGTGGCAGATACGCTTCCTCTGCAGTGAATATTTATCAGGTTTCCCATCCAGTGAGGAAGACCTGCCAGGGAACACTTTCCCACGCACTGTAAATTTATACAAGTCAGATTTATTTACATCTTCAGACTTTCCAAGTACATATAAGGAGCCCCATCACTTTTTAATGAGAAAATTGAACTTTAAAAAGCCTTAGTAACCTGCAAAAAGTTGAACAGAGCCAAAGTGAAATATGGAGAAGTGAAGTCCAGGACTACCATCAACAAATCAGTGTGTTACTTTGGAAAATGAATATACATAAACACACACACACACACACGCACACACACACTTTTTTGTTGTTGTTGTTTTGAAATGTTCTCATTCACAACATCCAAATTAATAACCCAGGTTGAGACTGACAGAGAGACTTGAACAAGACCTGAGATTTCTTCTACATTGTCTCCCAAGTTTCACTGGGAAAAAGAAGAAAACAAACAAACAAACAAAAAAATCCAAAAAACAGGGCCTAGAGTCTATCCTAAGAATTATCACTCACTTTGTCCAGAGAGCAAGTTGACACACTTTAGCTAGTTCCTACAGAGATATGGTCCCTTCTGCAATGACTTCAGTATGCAATTCTTGGAAAAAGTAATCACAGACAAAAGGAAACCAAATGCTAAGGCCAGAGGTAACCCGCAATGCCATCCGATTGACAAACTCGTGGAGCCTGAGGGAGGAACCTCTAACACACTGTGCCTAGAGCAACCTGGGTCTTGGGAGTAGGAGACACAGGAGTAAAATCAAAATTGTAACTAATTCTCCTTTAAGTCCCTCAAGCATTATTTTTTCATACGTTTCACGAAGAGTTAAGGCTATTGAAGGGAATTATGCTGCTATCAATGTAAACCTCGTTATGGGAAGTAGGATTCTATCTTGGTTGGTGATGATGGTGGACATTGGTGTTTACCTATTTGGACAGTAACATATCCAGTGAATTGGACAAAATGTAGAGCATCTCGGGTCTCAGTGGTGGCGCATCCAGGGTGAGAGCTCCAGAGTGACAAGCTCTGGAAACAATTAGTCACACAGTTGCAAGGCGCATTATTAGATTTTTGAAAGAAGGGTAGAGTGACATTCATGTAAAATATTGCATATGGAAATGTGGAAACATTAGTGGGAATATTAGAAATTATGCTGTGAAATGGTGTTTGACAGCAGTACATTAAAATGGCCAACATGCAGCCAGAAAAGAAAAAGAAAAACTCATGAATATAAAACAGCTGGTTAAAAATGGTATCAACAACATCAAACCATGGCTTGAACATAAATAATCGTTATGTAAGTAAGTACACATTTTTATGATACATTTTGAATGAGACCACTGAAGAAAAAAGTCGTGTGCTTCTTTTTCCCTTTTCAAAATAAAATCAAGAATAAGAACTTGGAGGTGAAGCAGAAGGCAAGATGAGAATTCCTGTTGCATAAGATTTACGCTTCAAAGGATGTTTGTGTGATAAACCCGTTACATAAGAGCAATTTCCTTTTCACATCGTCTTAGCATCTCGCTCTGTCTCTGCCCGCCTCTGTCTCAGCCTCTCCTCCTGAATTCCTAACTGTAGTTTTGAACATAGTACAGATTTCTTTCTATACGTAGTCAACATCGAGGAACATTGGCCGAACAGGTTTACAGTACATAAACCTATAAAGCAAGGTGAAGGGCTTATTCTTAACGTCTGGTTGGCGTACAGACCTTACTACAGACAGAAACATACAGAATCATTGTCGCATGGGTGTTTACATTTTTGACAACATACAGATGTTTCCATTTCACGTAGGGTAAAAACCATATCGACTTTATAATAGCAAAGGTGGAACTTAATTGAACCCATCAGATGATGCTGAAGAAACAATGCAACCCTTCAGTTGACTTAAGTGCATGCTTTGTACTCAGCCTTGCTCCTTCTGCACCCTGTGGGTTCTTCTGTGGCCTTTACCCTCTTTGAAGTCAGTGGGAACCCGAGCCGGAGTCACCCAGAGTGCGGAGGAACGAGAGGAGGAGGTCTTTTGACTTTCTGCCCTCGCATGGACCGTGGGGTGAATGAATTAGTAAGCCGGAAGAAAAAAAATATCTGAACCTTAGTTCAAATGCAAAACAAGCACTTTTCTTTCTTTCTTTTTTTGAAGTTCAGTGTTGTTTCCTTTACTTTAAAAAAAAAATTTGTGGTTTTGCCTCTGCCCTTCCTGTTCCCAACAGCGCTTGGAAGTACTTAAAATTCTTCGGAAAGTGTGCTCTGTTGATACTGCTAACAAGGATAGAAGCAGAAAGTGTGACTTATGAACCTCTAGCCCTTTGATGCACTGTCACAAAGCTAGGACTGCAAAGCGTCACTGGATCAGTGTTGCGGAAAATCTCCAGGGACTGCCAGGACAAGGAGCCACCAATGGGACTTGCAGAAGACGAGCAGCCGAGCCGCCTCTGGCAGGGTGCTTCTCCACTCCTCCTCAGCGGCGTTCATTTTCCATGCTTTGTTCAACAGTAATATTTACTGTCTTCACTCAGGGCTATATGATTTTCAGCAAATGTTGTTTATGAAAAGATTTTGAATCTTTAAATGAGACAGCTATTTCATAACACC
>PVKN010037265.1:0-11277 GCA_004027915.1 Capromys pilorides
AGTATGTGATACTAATGAAATTGAAAATGAGGAAAATCTGTGTGAATTTCATCATTTAAAAAATGAATGAAAATATGCACTACTGTAATTTACTAATAACGTATAATCCAAATAATTGTGGCTCACCTTTCTATTGGCGACAATTAATATATATGAGAATTGTTTATAAATATTAAAATGTTATTGGAATCCTTTCTGATCTTTCATTGCATTAGAAACATAAGATACTTGTATATCAGTGAATATTCTATTCCTTATTAATCAAAGTATTTTTAAAGTACTTTTAAATTGGTTCTTCCTTGAAATACAGAGTCGACAACACGTGCATGTTTCAGAAAAAGAAAAACTTGCATAAGCATTTTTTAAAATTTATTTATTCATTTATTTACTTATTTCATAGATACAGGATCTCGCTATGCAGTTCAGACTTACTGTGATCCTCCTGTCTCAGCCTCCTCACCGCTGGAATTATAGGTGTGCTCCACCACCCCCGGTTTTGTGGCCAGTATGGCATGGAACAAACTTAACATGCAGTACCAGGGATTGAACTTTGTGCTTGGCACACAGGCATTTAGACCATCATGCCATTTCCCCATCCCTATTTTAATACTAGATTTATTGAGATACCATGAGATTAATACAATTAAAAGTGGTGCTTAACATGGCGGCATGAGCTTCCAGACATCCAGTAGTAGGGTAAGCCACAGCTTGGGTGAGTTTGGTCACTGAAATTGCTACACATGCACTTTCAATTTCTTCTCTAAGGTCTGGCAGTGTATTGGGTGCTCTGTGAGATATGACCTCCCATAGGGCTCCGCACAAATAAAAGCTTGCAGGTGTTAAATCAGGAGAGCATGCGCCCTTACAAGGTTTTCTTTTCCTGAAGTGTGTACACATTTTTTTTTGTCAAACTCTGTATAGAACCATTTTAATATACTAAAAAACATCATAATTTATGTTGTACAAAGTTATCAAAATGATTATAACTTTATCTATGTTCCAAAATAATTTTAATTTTAAAATAGTCTAAAGAAATTTTTGTGCTTTCCAGGCCATCAGTTACAATTTAAGTACAGTAGCTATGGGAGACAAATATTATTATGCAGATTGCCACATTCTGTGAAACAAATGCTTTTCTGGAAAGTTGTTTATAAATTTATAAACATAGATTTATAATATGGGAAGATATTTAAATAAAATACATTACTGGACTCTTTATGAAATGATCATTCTTAAGTCTATAATGTCTTAGTAAAATGAAAGTCTCATTTTTTTTTTTTTTCCCTTGAACATCTCAGTGCTCTTAAACAAGACACCTGCGAATAGCCTCCTCTGTAAGCCTTTGAGTACACAAACCGCCACCGGGCAAATCAAGCTCAAACCGTGGATTAAGCCTGCCGAGGTCCTGAGGTTCATGTATGGTTCCTAGGCATGAAAACAAGGAACATGATTTACTTCCAAATTCCAGAAAAAATTACCAACCTGCATTACTCCTCAGCTTTTTGGATTACTTGTCTAGCTATACTTAGTAGTAATGGCTTGAAAAACTATCACTGTAAAAATATACAGATTTTATGTCAAAATAAATTCAAGAAATGAGGTATAAGATGCTAGCTAGTTTCCGTATCATTTTTGCTGTAGTCCTCATTTTAATAAAATGGTTTTATCCTCCACCTGAAACAATGTTGGGTACAACGCAAAACAAAAATTGTTACATTGGGCGGGCCAAACACCTCAGCAGATTAAAGTGCCTGCAAGCAGGCGCAGGGGCCAGGGGTTGATCCCCAGGCCTACAGTGCTGGCCCCACCGCCCAGGGCCTGCTGAGATGGCAAATGAGTCTGGTTGTGGCGGCATACCTATGTAATAATCCCAGCTCTTGGGAGGCTGTAAACAGGCAGATCATTACGAGTCCAATCTAGTAGTGAGACACTAAACACTCTGTAGACTCTTCCCAAAAATAAAAAAAAATAATCATTATGTTGTAATTCTAACATTTATAATTCAAATTGAGTCTGATATGCCTAAATAACACGTAAGTTTGTTTGTTTGTTTATTTTTGTCTTTTTTTGTTTTTGTTTTTGTACAGGATCTCACTCTCAGCTCCGACTCACAGTGATCCTGTTTCCTGCCTCTCAAATGCTGGAATTACAGGCGCAAGCCACTGCGCCCAGACTTAACATGTAAGTTTATTTAACGAATTTATACTGTATGGAAACTTTCTTAATATTTTCTTGCCTTAAACTGTTTTTTTAAATATTTCTTATTTAAATTGAGCATATTTATGCAACACCTATGAGATTTTTAAATGATATAAAATTTTGGATTGCCAATTTTTAAAATTCAATACAAATAATTATGAAATATAGTATTTAACATTAATATCCTCTTTGTTCAAAGAGTTCCTACAGACACTCTTTAAAATGTGTGCTAATAATAAATTCTGATCACTTAGGTTACTGAATATATTACTAGACAAAGATAAAGTCATTGTTTTAGACATTTCAATATGTCATTACACAGGAGGAAGCCTTAAAAGAGAGGAAAAGTGAATGTCCCAACCTTATTTAAGGAGACTTTCTTTTTCTTTTCTTTTCCTCTTCTTTCCTCTGTTTCCTTCCCTTCCTCCCCCTTCTTCCTCGTCCTCTTCCTTTTTTTTTCTCCTCCACCCCTCCCTCCTCCTCTTTGTTTCCACTTCTTTTGTGGAGCTCAGGTTCTCCACACAAACTTTAGGGGAGGTCCTTTGGTCTACAACAGCAGCGTGGTAGCCCAGTGTTCACAGTAAAACACACTATCACATAAACGATATTGTTACCAAAAAAACAAAAAAGATAACACGCAAATTCCAGTTCAATGAACTAAGATAAATTAGTAGTACAAATGAATCAAAACAGCATATCTAAAAATATTTTTGAAACAAAACATATAATTTTGGGGGCAACCTGCTCGATCCCATTCTTTCCTTCTCTCAGACAGAAGCACTCTTTCCCCCCAATAATGTATTCTGCTCTTTAAAGAAGTGTGATTTGGGGGAAGTAGTTGAATCTCTCCCTATTTCCTAGTTATCTCTCGTCAGTTTTGTGCTCTCTCTCTCTCTCTCTCTTTCTCTCTCTGTATAGCTATTGAAGATAGCAATATTCCATGATTAACTCTTGTTTTTGTCTTTATTATTTTATTATTAATTTTTTATGAAGCAAAAAGTTTTAGAAATACAACATATTCTGTAACTTGAAGGAAGACACAGCAGGGCTCTTGAGAAAACACTGCTGCCTTGGAGAGAACATTCAAAGCAAGGACTACTCAGCTTCCCTAAGATTTGGGACTCTAATCCTCTTCCATTTTTGGCATTTCTTTCTTCATTTGTGTGTCTTTGGGCATAGTAATTCATGATGTATTGTATGTTGTGGAGAGATATTTTCTTAATGAGTAACATGAGTTTGAGTCTCAAATCAGCTAATTATTGCCTATGTGATCTTAGACACTTCATCAAATTTCTTAAACTTCAGATTATTTGTACGTGAATTAGAAAGAATACTAGATCTGCTAATAGTTGCCACAACAAAAATGAGTTTATTAGTGTTGTCAAAACAAAACACCACAGATTTTGTGGTTTAACTGAAATTCGTTTTCTTACAACCTGCAGGCTATAAATTTGAGGTTAAAGTGTCAGAAAATTAATTTCATTCTGAGCACTCTGTCCTTGGCTTATAAATTGCACCTTCTGCTTTTGCCTTTATCCAGACATCTGATGTGTGTTGTCTACATTATAATCTCGCTTTCTTATGAGGACATTAAGTCATATTAAATTAGAAGCCACCCCCATATTCTAATTTAGCCTCTATTTCCTCTTTAAAATTTCCATCTCCACTTACAGTCATACTCCACATCCTGGATATTAGGATTCCAAAATATGATTTGGTAAGGTGTACAGCTCAATCCCCAGGCAGTGCTTGTCTCACTTAGTTGGCATGAAGACTAAATAAAGTAACATTTGCCCAAAATTTGGCCAAGATCTAGAATGTGGCAAGAATACATCAAATTTCAGTTATGTTAACTGCCACAGACCTGAACAGTCTCCAGAATTAAAATTCAAGGATCTTTAAAACTAAAAGATTTTGTAGGGAAAATGTGAAAAATAATACCATTTGACTATATGGAGAAAGACATTAAAGAAAATGTCATCATCTTATGAAATGTGGTAACCAACATGTTGAAGTCTTGCTGAAAATCAAGTTCATATTTATATTTTAACTGTATCATATTACTAAGCAATTTGTTAATGATGTAGTTCCTTACAAATTGAAAGTGCATTCAAATTATATATTTCTCATATTGGGATACATTCTTTCAGCTCTCAAACTCCTTTACTAGCCAGTGGAAAGGCTGGGGAGAAAGCTCAGCAGACTGAACACCTATCTGGAAAGTGCAAGGAGCCACTTTCGATCCCCAGCACCCTATGCCGAGCAGGAGGCAGAACCTTACGCATGCTTTGCCTGCCACTGAAACCAGGCATGGTGGCACACACCTATAGTACCACTTCTGGGTAGGCTGAGACAGGAAGATCATTATGAGTCTGAGTTTTGTACTAAATAAATAAAAGACCTTGTATTGAATAAATAAAAGATTTTTAAAAATTAAAAAATAGTGGAAATATCAAAGAAGAAAACATTAAATTAATGAAAATCAGAATCTTTGAAAAAAGCAGATAATGTTTTACTCTCTGAAAGTTAGGGGCATCTTAACACTAAGTGGAAGATGATAAATGTTAGCTGAGGAAAAGGAAGATTTTCAAGTATGAAAAGAAAATTGAAGTAGATCCACTAGCAAGAGATACCTTATGGGTCAGTGTAAACTGATGTCAAACTTTCGGCCTGAAAGCAGAAATAATTTGTTATTCTGCTTATGAAAAGAGTACAGCATAGTTCAGGTTTTGCCAGTTTCAAACACTGGTGTGCTCACAATCCCCAAGTTCCTAACAACTGGTGAGTGAGTGGGCTGTTTGTTACCAAGCCACATGTTAACCAGCAGGGATGCCATTACCAACAGGTATTGGCACTACCAAAAATGGGTGCTAACCAGACTCATTAATTTTTAAGTATACTTAAAGAATTATCATGTTATACCCAGATGAACAACAACAGAATCTATGTTTATATTTGAATATAATTACTTATTGTAATTAATTAAAAGTAGACATGAACTCAAGGTTGGGGTGAATTTTGATTACCCCAGTATGTGTTGGGAAGTGCACATTAAATATACACTGGCGTGTCAGACTGGCATTGCAGCCTCTTGTTTATGTCTAGGCTTGGCAGTATTGTGTGCCAGCAGTCCACCTCACATTCCCTAATAGCCTGACGATTTTAACAACAGTACCTTGGTTTTCTTGGATATCCTCTTGCCCTAAAAGTACTTCCAAGCAGCCTTCATTAATTGACATTTACACTCTGCCACTTATTTAAGAGATCTCTAACTTTCAGAGAGTAAATCCACTACCTGCCCTAATTCAGGATAACATGAAAAAGTAGTTCCAGTGACTGTCTGGTGCAGTACTGGGATTGAGCCCAGGGCTTTTGTACTGAGCTACATCCTTAGCGCTTTTTTAAAATTATTTATTTACTTTATTTTGAGATTGGTTCTTGATAATTACCCAGACTAAGCTCGTACTGTGAATCCTCCTGCTCAGCCCCTCAGAGTGTCAGAATTGCATGCAGTGCCAGCACACCCGGCTTACTAAAAGTTTACCAACCTATTTTTGGAGAATCATACTAATTTACAGAGTTGCTGATTTCTATGGCATATCTTCCTGGTTGCCAGCCACCAACCAGATAGAAACAAGCATGGGAAATCTTGGAATTTAGCAGTCTGTTTTTGCCAGACCATGCAAGACAGCTCTGCCATTCTACCAATGAAGAGAAAAATTAGACTCTCCCCTTTTCTCTAGCAGATATGATTGAGGAGCTATGGAATTCTATAAACTTAGAGCCAACAAGGTCTTCAAAGGTTGCTGCTCCATCTGTCTTAAATTATAGGTGAAGAGACTACCATCCAGAAAGGCTAATCTTTAGCACTCCTTTCACTCTGTATTTTTATGACTGCTGTCCTTGTGCCAGTGTAGCTCAAGTGTGCTCAACTGTTCATTTCCACAATGCTAGGTTAAAGATTAATTAGTCTTTCATTTGCAGCTACTGTCACTGTTTGCTGAGCTTTTTCTTTGTATCACTTAAAATATAAAGTCATGAAAGCTAATTTTGCTGCAACCCCAGAAGTACTCTCGTAGGGTACAACCCTTTGTATATCTTCTCAGGGTTATGGATACCTATCTCTTATTTAAAGTGCTATACCTTCTTCATTACTAAACAGCACTAAATTTGAAAGAGTTATTTTAAATTAAAGGACAGCTAATAATAACCCAATTTTATGAGATAGCAGAACAACAGCCAATAAACCTAGAGAAAGCCAATAATATAACTAGAATTAGAACTCTGAATCTAAATCTAAGCCAATAATCTTTTCTTCCTATGTCACATAATATTCCACTTATTTCAGCACTTGATTTGAAGGGCAAAAGAAAAGATTGTGCTATGTAGATTGATTCTGAAAAATTAGTAGCTTTCTGAAAGGGCATGGTAGTTTTTGTCAACATTCTTTTCTCTTTAGGGTCGGGGCATACAGGCATAACTGTCATATGCCAAAACTTTAACTAGATGTTAAACAGTTATCTTCCAAAGGGAGATAGTGGTTCTTCCTTTACATAATTCACAATCTATTTGGTGAAATAACACATCTATCAGGTGACAACTACTGGTATAAGATTTTAAATAATAAATATCTATGAATAAAAGAGATACAGATGCCAGTAGACACAGAGAGAAGATGGTCTTAGAACTTGATAGATAACAAAAAGCCCAGAAAATTTGAAATTAGATTGCCATCACACTTCTCAACCTAATAGGCCAGAAATAGTTCATTCATTAATTTTATTTTCCCACACAGCTATCTAAAGGCAAGCTTACCAAAGTGAAGGACATGTCTTTTTCCTTTCTCTGGGTTTCATGCAGGTACTAACTCTAATTCTAACTCTGGAAATGCATATCCTACTATCCTCCACTCTAGTCATCCTAGAAATTGTCAAAACAAATCTTTATCTGTGTAGTCCTTATTGACTCTAACAGAGGAAATCAGCTCCAAACCTCTTAAATGCTATGACTCTTTCTAGTAATCTTTTAAGGATTTATTTTTCTAAAAAACCTTAATATTTGCATATACAAATATATATTTTTCTTCAAAGTAAAACCCAGGGAGTATGTACACATTTATTCCAATGTTTTCTTTCTCTCTCATCTTCTTCATGGCAGAGTTGTACTCCATTATACATAAATAAATATCATGTTTTCTTTATCCATTTATCTGCTGATGGACATATGGGCTATTTTCAAGACTTAGCTATGAAAAAATGTGCTAGTAAAGACATAGATACTCATATATCACTGTGCTATAATGAGCTTAACTCTTTTGGAAAGATACCTAGACAGAGTATTCCTGGGTCAAATGGAACCTTTAGCTTTATTTTTCTGAGGAATTTCCATACTAAATTCTATAGTGATTGTACCAGTTTATCTTCCCATCGCAATGGAGAGTTATTTTCTCCCCACAGGCTCAACAGTATTTTTTATTGCTCGATTTCTTAACTTGACAGAATCTTAGCGTTGCTTTAATTTGCATTTCTAGAATGATGAGACATTTTCTCAAGTATTTATTTGCTCTTTGTTATCGTCATATGAGAAGTATATGCATTTCAGATGCCCATTTTTGTGTTGAGTCTTTAAAATTTGGGGGTCTAATTGTTTTGACTTCTTTAGAAATTAACCCTCTGTCTAAGGAGTGTTAGGAAAAAATATCCCCATTGTCTAGGCTATGTGTTCACCCTTGGTGAGTTCCTTTGCTGTGCAAAAACTTTAATTTATGTAATCCTAATCACTGATTCTTTATAATATTTCTTCTATAATCAGGATTTTTGAAAACAATAGATTTATGCAACTATTGTTATCAATGTTCTAGTCAAAACAGTAAGTGCACAACAGACAACTGGTAAAACTTGAGAGATAAATGAGAACTATGAGATATCTTACTTAAACAGAATATAACTCCAAAAAAACAGTCCAGTGTTAGATTCATTAATTACATTCTTAGTTATCTGTTCACTGAGAACAGAACAGAATAATTTCCTATATTTGAGAAAGTGCTTTGATACCTAACACAGAGCAGTTCTTCAGAGACAACCTTAAGTTTAAAAATCTAAAGTAATTTATGCTAAATAGCTGATAGAAGTATTAACATTTGGGGGCTTTCGGGTTAGCTCAGTGTGGTTGAAGCACCTGCGCCAGCAATCCCAGTCAGGCACAGGGGATGAAGTTCGATCCCCAGACCCACTCTTAAGGCAGTCTGAGCCAGCCAAAAAGCATTAACAGTCATGTCCCCTGGTACAGTCAAGTAGTTAAAGTTATAGTGCTACAGAACCTTCAGGTCAAAAGCCCTAATTTGTATCAAAATAAATTGGTAGAAACCACTTTTGAAACCTGGTGAGCATGAAGCAGATTTACATTTCTCTCAAAATAGTCTGAAAAGAATAATTGGAATTCAGTAGAGAAGATTTTATCACCAGTAAATCCAAAGTACAAATGTATCTCTGCACTGTAAATATTTCACAAGCTTGAGAGGGGATAAGTTTCCTTCTGAAATAAAGACACAAGATAGAAATGAAATAGCCTTTTGTATAATATTGTCCTAAGTCTCCTAATCAGTAATGAAATCCTGATAGCGTTCCTTTATCATTTTCAATCTCTATGGGATAGGAATAGATGTTTTAACTTGACATTAGGATGAATGTGATTTTTTTAAATAAGAAATTAGAAGTGGTTAAAACTGTATTTGTATTCTTATGTAAGTGCACTCTGAAAGGCTTATGCCTAGATAAGTCTCTCTACCCTTTCTTTTATTTGAAACAGAAAACCATTTGAGATTTATCCCTGCAGGTTTGAAGATGACTTTTACCTTGAAGAACTCATCTAAACTCCCAGATTCTTTTCAAAAATAGCTATTCAGTTATGGATGCTGAAGGAATACAAAAAAAAAAAAAAAAAAGAAAGAAAATAGAACTTTTGTACTTCTGACTTCCTACATAAAAATAAGAAATGATTCACCTCCAAAATCATTATAAACATAGGCTTGATTAATATTCTACACTCATTTTATTTTAACATTGCACAAAAATGAAAGGGAAGCAAATTGTCCAATGTAATAAAGAACAGTGCCCACTGATAAGCTCACAAGCCTACTGGTCATTTGATAGTAACTGTTGGTAGGTTCCAGTTCCCCATCCCAAAGCAATACCAGGGTTCAGGGTTCAGTTCATCATGTACAAATTTCCCAAGTGAGTTACAGCTTTAACTGCCCAAAGAGCATTCATTCCTTTGAATGTGCCACTACCATCTCCACATCATTATTTCAAAAAGAAAACTCAGCTGTTCCCCTACTCCAACCCATTCTCCTTAGTAATTACTCTTGTTCATATCCAACTTGAACACTCTTTGCAATATTTATCTTACAGTATTTGTTTTATCTTTCATGTCCCTCATGAGCCTCCTCTAATCACAAAATTCTGTTGATTTCTGTTTTGAAGCATTTATAATATTTGACCTTTCTCTCCCTCATATATTCTTAAAGTTTTATAATCACTACTCCCTAGCTTGCCTAGCAGCCAACCAGCAACCTCCTTGATAATGGTTTCTCTCCTCTTAAACTGAACAAATATAATGTTTTCACATGTTCTATTCAAACCCTGCAATTATAGCCCACTGTGGCAAGTAACTCTGCTTTACACAAATCCTAAATTCATCTGAGTTTTATTTTTATATATAGTTTTATTACTTTTGATAAGAATTAACAACGAGACAATTTCAAAACATGTTAGTAAGACAGCCACAATAATACAATGCATATTGTTATCTTCATAGTAGTTGTTCAAAAAATTTTTTATTTCTTTAATTTTTTTTGTGGGACCAGGATTTGAACCTTGCACCTGCCAGGCAGGCACCTGTACCATGGAGCTATCTCCCCAATCCCTTAGATGAGTTTTAGAAAACAAATATGTTTTTTCTAAGTGCATGAGTTTAGTAAGCAGAAGTGGAGACATTTTCTCCTCTTTGGATTACTGTATCATTCAGCTCAAAAACTATGTTGCTTAGGTTTTTTTGTTTATTTTTTTAATGTATTTAGTACAGAATCTCACTACAATGATCAGACTCATAGTGATTCTCCTGTTTTCAGCCTCTCAAATTCTGGGATTCCAGGCACACTTGCCACCACGCCTAGTCTCAATCGCCATCTCAGTGCACCCCTGTGGCGGGGCTGACATGGCACACCAGGGATTGAATCCCCACTGCTGAGCTATCTGGCAAACACTTAGCTCAAAAACGATGGAGTAATACTAAATCCTTCCCCTCTACTCATTACTTTTCAATTATTTGTGCCTAAATGTCTCTCAAGTTAACCTATTGGGGGCTGGGGAGATAGCTCAGTAGAATAAGTGCTTGCCTGGCAAGCACAAGGTCCTGAGTTTCATCCCTGGTACCACAAAAAAAGAATATATATATATATATATATATATATATATATATCTTCAAGTTAACCTATCATGTCTTAATTCTCTCAGCTACTTTAGACCAAACATTCCTCTCCTCTAGAAATAGTTTGTATACCCTTCAGTCTTCTCTCCTAATTTTTGTCCCACATTTTGCCTCTTCCAACCCATTCTCCACATTGCTATTAGAACTGTTTTTAAAAAATATAAATTTGGTTGTGTCATTCCCCTACCTAATTTCTTTTAATATTTTACCTATATCAATTTCTCAAAGCATGCACAAAGATCACTTGTATGAGCAAAAGCTTTTTTACAACTTCTTCCTCCTATAGTTGCAAAAAGTCATGTTGCCATTATTTGATTACATAATTTTTCTTAAGATTTGCTGATATATTTCACTTTTAATATTTATTATGGTATTCATAAAATATTTGTTAAAGGGATGAATTGAATAAATGAATGAGCAAGGGACAGAAAAAATAAAGATGACAGTGAGTAGTATTTGTCATAGTGCCTTACAAAAAAATATCCCTTGATGATATGATTTTACAGTATTTAAATTGAATAGTAAATATGCACTTATTTCAGGACTTTCAAGCACAACTTTTTTCCATCTAGTGTAATTAAAATTCCTACA
>PVKN010037266.1:0-11283 GCA_004027915.1 Capromys pilorides
CGGCCCAGAAATTGCTTTCAGAGTAAAGTCCTAATCACAGGCTTTTCTTGGGCGTAGCGCTGCTGGCGCAGTTCAGTGTTCCTCCTTGGCTACTGACTCTTGTGTCTCGCTGGTCTTCCCTTGTGTCAGTGGGGACAGGGTTCTCTCCGTGGGAGCTGGGGCTGTCACTCCAGCCTGCTTCATTCTTTGCTCTGTTTTGTGCTTTTCTCCAGCTTCTTTGAAGTCTGCAGATTTCCTGTCAGTTCTCTCCTGATTCTTAGAAAGCTACATTTATTTTTTTTTTTAATTTATTTTATTTTATTAAACCTCATTTATTTGTTCGTGTTATGGCTGGCTCAGCCTGCTCTGGGGGTGGGGCTGGTACAGCATGTGGTGCCTGAGATCTAGCCGTGGTCCCTGCGGTGGGCAAAACTTTCCAAAGCACGCGCTTTAGACCGCTGAGCCATTTCACCAGCCCTATTTTCTTTACTAAGTTGTTGTTTTCCAGATGTCTGGAGTTCAGGCCCTGGAGAGAATATATGTTGCTGTCAGTTTTTATTTTACCATTTTTAATCCTAGCTTTATAATATTTGTTTGTTTTGTATTTTTGCAGGACTGTGATTCAAACCCATGACCTTGCACTTGCCAGGCAGGCACTTGTGCCACAGAGCTATCTCCCCAGCCCTATCATATTTGATTTTAATGTTTCTCTTCTTTCAGATAATATGCTAATATTTAACGTATAATATAAAAACCCTACAACAACCTGTTTCCATTTTATCTTCCTCTATTATGGTCACAGATTTTTCTACTATGTATAAGTCTCAATATACATTGTCGTCATTTGTACCTTAAAAACATTTTTAAGAAATTTATAAAGTGAAAGGAAAGTTTCATAGTTTCCCAAATATATAGCATTTCCCTCATTTTCATTTCCTTGTAGATTCCAGATTCCATTTGAAATCCTTTTCCTGATACCTGAAGAACCTTCTTTAACATTTCTAGGACCGGGGACATAACTCAAGGGTTGGGGAGATAGCTCAGCGGCATAGGCACCTGCCTAGCAAGTGCAAGGTCTTGAGTTTGATCCCTAGTACTGAAAAATAAAATTCTTATAGTTGGGTTTGTTGCTGACAAATTCAGCTTCTCTGTGTTTGAAAGCAAGTATTTCCCTTACATTGCTGAAGTCCCTTTTCCTCTGGATATTTAATTCTAGGTTGATTTTTATTTTCTTTCAGCATTTATAAATATTATTCCAACATCTTCTGGCTAGCATTTTCTGGCAAGAAGTCTGTGCTGTTTCTTATCTCTATTGTGCTACAAAATAATAAGAAAAATAATATGTATAGAATATAAAATGACAAGAAGTTGGTACTTACAGACTAGATTTAGCTATTCTAAATATGTTCCAGGGTATAAAGAACACAATGGGTTCTTGGGAGAAAAACGGGTGTTATAAAAATAACTAAATGGAATTTCTAAGAGGATTTCACCTCTAGAAATACAATATCTAAATGAAATTTTTACTGAATGGTATTAACAGCAGATATATATGTTACAGAATTTTAAAAAATCAGTAAAATTAAAGAAACAGAAATTATCTAAATTAGTTAATGTCATTCCATATGTCTCTAATTTTTTTTTTTCAGTCTTTGTTCCCCTCTGGGCCACAGTAGGAGTGTTCTTACAAGTTTTAGGGGTTTTTGTTCCCCTCTGATTTCTCTTCACTATGTTTTGTTTTTTCCTAGTTTGTGTCAATTTTTCCTCTGTATCTTCACAGGTCTAGTAAGTTCTTACTCTACACTGGATGCTTTCCGTGTGACTCTGTTGAGTGCCCAATTCTGTTGCTCTCCTTTTAAGTCCTAACTTTGTTCACAGAGGAAGTCAGCTTACCTGTAGGTTAACTAGAACCTTCTGAGAGTTGTCTTTCATTATTGTAGGAAAGATCTGGGGAAATACTCTAGGACCACTTTGCCCTCACTGCTCAGGAGCATAGTGCAGGAAGGGTCTCTGGAGATTTCTGGAGCTTAGCTTTCACATGACTCCCTCTTCTCTAGCTCTCTGCCACCTAAATGGTGACCATTTTAGTCTCCTCAAACTCTACTCCCTGTATCCTCAATTCAGAGACTTTCAGGCTCTCCCACAGTGCTCTCTTGAAGACTTCTCCAGGCAGAAGTGCAAGGTGATTAGAGGAGTCACCTGATGTGTTTCTTTTTTCTCTGGAGTCATAATTGTGTACTACTAGTCAGAACTTTGGTTTTTAAATATATGACGAGTAGTGAAATATACAATTTTCGGACTAATCCAAAGTTTTGGTTTCTAAATAATTTTCTCATGACCAGAAACCCAAATCTACAGGATTTTCAAGCTCTCCAGGTGATATTCTCATGCATTTGAGATTTGGAGAAGGAGCAATAAATGTAGCTCCAATATTCATGTTGTATACACAGGGATTCATGCATGCTGGACAAGTGACCTACCACTGAGCCCAGGACACAAAATAAAGGAGGTCTAAGGAATCTGTGGTTCTCCCAGGGCAGGAGAGCTGATAGGCAGGGTTGGTGGAGCTGGATCAACAGGCTTCAGAGCCTCATGGGGAATCTCGTCCCTGCCCACCATGAAAACGGTAGAACAGGCCCTAGAGTGATCTGAGTGACATGGAGGACATGAGAGTGACTTTCCTTGAAAGAGGAGCAATTGTCTCCATTTTGGCTGAGCCTGACCCTGCTTCCATGTATTGATATGTACAGCACTGGCTAGGACTTTTTCCTTATCCTTTCAATTGGCTTTAAGCAATGCATATTGGTCTAGCTGAGGTGCTGATGGTAGTCTTTGAAGATGGCAGGCAGTGTTTCCCTGGAACCCCATCTGATGCTCCCTTATGTGAGCTGGGAAGAGACAGGATAAAGAGCCAATGCTCCACGCTGTCAGGTGGGATTGAGCCTTGAGATAGAGGCTATGATTTCCTGGGGCTTGAACGATTACACATCAGAGCTGGAGCACCGACCTCAAAGCATTAAATGCTATGTCAATTGTGCAATACACATTACTCTTTCTGCATAGCCTTCTCTCTGCACATTGCAGAGGTGAATTCGGGCCTCCTACCTAGCCCAGCTCATGGCACTCATGTGCTTCGCACCACTCTCACGACCACCCATCCTCAAGCCACTCCCTTTTTCACAGATGAATAAAATCTGGGTTTGGTCCTGGGTAAAGGCCTTTGTTCCAGATAGCCATCACTGTTGCCAGACTCAGGAACCCATTTTGGATATATTATTGTGTCTTTATTTATGCAGTGGGTTGCACTGGAAGTGGTAGATTGGAATTAACTCATTACAATTCCAATAATTTTCCTGTGGGATTACAAATATAAACTTCCTGGGCTGCAATGGGGACCAGGAAGGGCTTTCAGTGTGGAATGCTGACTCACCAGTATGTTGGCTGGTTCTGTCTTTCTGTGCCACCATATTTTAGCCTCTTTTTCAGCAGTATGTTCTACATTTTCCTATAGAATAATAGTTCTAACCAAGTTGGACTGCTTACATCTTTGCACATCCAATGACACTAGTATTCTAGTATTTTCCACTCTGTTTAAAGTATTCTTCTTCATTCTGCATCCCTGCATTTTTAAATCCTGTCCCATCAAGGCTCAATATCAACACTACCTATGCCATCAATAGTTTTCATTTTTCTCTCTTTTTTAAAAATTTTATTCTTTGAGCCCCTTTCCTGTAGCCCTGCTGTAGTGGTGTTTACCACTCTCTTCATAGTTTACTGTGTAGTTGCCTTCTTTTACTAGATTATAAACTCCTTGAGGGAAAGAACTAGTGCCTTATCAACCTGGGCACCCGCTCAGTACTCCTCTCCGCACAGTATAGTCTTGGGTACAGTCTGTGTTCAAGTCATGCGTTCAGTGAAAGAAAAAGGTGTTGAATGGGAGGGAAAAAGAGAGAATATTAGGCAATCATGTTCAGTGGTAGGGGGAAATGTAACCATCAAAAATGATACTTCATCCTTACTGGCTGGGGTGTCTCTCTTAAAATGAGAGGCAAGTGAAGATCTGGGGATGCAGCTTAGAGACAGAGTTCATGCCTTGCCTGCCCGAGGCTCTGGGTTTCATCCCTAACACTATAATGAACAAATAAATATGATAAAATAAAATGATGTGGTAAAATATTTGGTTAAGCCATATGCACATGCATGCATTATATGTTTTATACACGTCTATATCACATATTTTTGTATACATATTATATAACATAATTTTCTATATGTATATAATATGGGTTTTTTTGTGTGAGACTGAGGTTTGAACTCACGACCTTGCACTTGCCAGGCAGGCACTTGTGCCACAGAGCTATCTCCCAAGCCCCTATATATGATTGACAATAAAACACTTTGAAATTAAGATTGTATAACAAAGTCATTGGTAAGTCTTGCTCTTAGCTATAATATTCAAAATAATTCTTTTTGCAGGACCGGGGTTCAAACTTATGACCTTGCACTTGCCAGTCAGGCACTTGTGCCACGGAGCTATCACCCCTGCCCCATAATGTTCAAATTTTAAAAAATCATAGTTCTAGGGTGATTTGTTAGAGCCGAAGGGATATTGGTGAAGTCTTTGAAGCCCAAAATCCAGTTGCAGGAACAGCAAGACGTTTGGTTTTCTTGGTCTAGGCTCCTACCTCAGCACCCCTGCTCTCCCCTTCTCATCCGTGTGGCCCATCCTGCTCAGAGGTTGCCTCGCTCCAGGACAGATGCTCTCACTTTGGCATGGGAGGCCACTGTTTCCCATCTGGCTCTGCATGGATAGCTCTCTAGGCGGTCAAGTAGGGCCGAAGAAGTGTCCAGTTAGATCAGCTCCTGCCGAAAAGATTGCAAGGATTCTAGACGACTACAGAGATGTTCTGGGATCCTTTCTTCCAGCACTCTGCTCCTGGGCAGAGCGCCGCTAACCTCATCCTCACCCTCATCCCATCCTACCCCTCCCCACCACACAGTGAGAACCTCTGCATCACATGGGCTCCTTACGTATTCTGCTTCAGGCTTGAAATAGAGCAGACTGTCAGCCTGCAGGGAAATAAAGCAAAGGCGGCCTCTCTTTGTGACCTTTCGGATCTACTTTCATATGTATTTGCCTTGGTGGTGTGTAATAATAGCGATGGTGAGCCGAATCAACCATTGTATTTCACTTTGGGATCTAAATGTCTTTGGTTTTTGGTTAACTTCTTGGATGTCAGGGATAAACAAATCTATATCATAGGTTATTATTATCATTATTATTATTATTATTATTATTATTATTGTCTTTTTGAGGCAGGGTCTCACTGTGAAGTTCAGGCTGGCCTTAAGCTCACTTTTGTAGCCCAGGTTTTTCTCGAACTCTCACTGTTCCTCCTGCCTCAGCCTCCCAAGTGCTGGGATTACAGGCGAGCACCACAACACCTGGCTTATTTATTTATTTATTTATTTAGACTGAGGGTTGAACCCAAGGATTAGTAAGCTTTATTCCTGGGTTTTTTTTAAATTTTATTTTGAGACAAGGTGTCACTCAGTTGTTCAGACTGGCCTCTAATTTGTGATCCTCCTGAGTACCTGGGATTATAGGATCACACAGCACTCAATTAATTTTATTCTAAGGGGTAAGGAGGGCATGTATTATTACTGCTCATATTTTTCAGATGATAGCTCATGGAGTTGAGTGACTTTCTTTTTTCTTTTCTTTACTTAGTAGATGTTTGTGGTACTTAATGTTTACCTTCTTTGTGTAAACCTGTGCAGAGCACCTTAATTCCTTTTTTCGTTCTCTTTCCTTCTCTCCCTCCATCTTTGAATACTCTTTCTTTTTAGAAGGAACTACTTATCTATAGGAAGTTATAGATAACTTTCTCTTATCTTTTATTTTGCTCTTTATTTAGGGTTAAGACTTCTTATATATGAGAAATATTATATTTACATTTATATGTCTGGTTTATTTCACTTAACATTAAGATCTCAAGGTACATCCATTTTCCTACAAATGACCCAAGTTTACCTTTCTGTATGACACAGTCATGCTCCATTGTGTATAAAAACCATATTTTCTTTACCCGTTCATTGACCAATGGACAAATAGGCTGCGTCCAAGATTTATCTGTCATGAACTGGGCCGCTATAAATACACTCGCTCATGCATTTCTGTAATGTGATGTCCCTGACTACCTAGATCAAGAATATCTGGATTTAAATGGAATGTCTAATTTCAGTTTTTAAAAGAATTTCCATACCAATTTCCAAAGCAGTTGTACTAGTTTGCATTCCCATCAACAGTATAGAAGGGTTTCTTTTTCCTACAGCCTTGCCAGAATTTGTTGTTATTTGATTTGTTGATAGTGACCATTCTTTCCAGGGTAAGGTAAACTTTCCATGTTGTTTCAATTTATGTTTCTCTAATGGTCAGTCATGTTGACCATTTTTCATGTATTTATTGGCCATTTGTACTTCTTCTGAGAAGTGTTTATTCATTTCAGTTAACCATTTTTTCATTGAGTGTTTTACTTTGCGGGGCCTAATTCTTTTGTCTTCTCTATAAATTATAGATATTGGTTGTCTGAGAAATAGATGACAAAAATTTTTCCCCATTCTGTAGATTATCTTTTCACTATGTTAGTTGTTTCTTTTGTTGTGTAGTTTTTTGTTTTTTTTTTTAACTTGATACAATCTCTTTTGTTGATTTTTGGTTCTCTTTTCTATGCAACTGGGGTTTTGTTCATAAAGTCCTTACTGAGGCCTATGACTTTGAAAGTTTTATCTATTTTATCTTCTAGCAGGTTATGTGTTTCTATTTTAACATTTAATTCTTTGATTCATTTTTATTTTAATTTAGTACATGATGAGAAATCTGGGTCTATATTGAATCTTCTGCATATGGATAGACAGTTTTTCCATCACCATTTATTAAAGAGTCTCTCTTTCCCTCATTGTATGTTTTTGGCTCCTTGTCAAAGATCAAGTATAGTAATACAGTAGTTGAATGTGATTAGATTGTTTCTATGTCCTCTATTCAGTTCCATCAATACTCAAGCCTGTTCTGTAGCTTTGTAATATAGCTTCAAGTCTTAAACTATGACACCTCCTGCTTTGCTTTTTTTTTTTTTTTGCGAGGGGAGAAGGGTCTACAGGGTGTTCAGGGTCTCACTACCAGATGACACTCTTAGTGATCTGCCTGTTTACAACCTCCCAAGAGCTGGGATTACAGATGTGCGCCACCACACCCAGCCTCATTTGCCACAGCATGCCCCAGAGGCAGGGCCAACACAGCAGGCCCAGGGATTGAATCCCAGGGCCCTGTGCTTGCTTGCAGGTTCTTTAATCCACTGAGCTATTTGGCTGGCCCTCTGCTTTGCTTTTTCAAAGACTACTTTTTCAGGACTGGTTCTTCTCAGTCTCTTCTAGACACCTATGACTTTTAGGATTGTTTTATCCAATTCTGTGAAGAACATAGTTGGAATTTCTATTTGGAGTACTTCAACTCTATGTATCAGTTTTGGGGATATGGCTATTTTGACATATTTGTTCTGTCTATTGAGGAACAAGGGATATCTTTCCATTTTCTAATGTCCTCTTCAATTTCCTTTTCCAAAGTGCTATAGTTTTCATTGTAGAAGTCTTTTACTTTCTTAGTTAATTCTTAAGTATTTAATTTTTAGGGTACTGTTGTGAATGACATTTTTTTTCCTAATTACTTCTTTTGTGGTTTTATCGGTAGTGTACAGGAATGCTACTGATTTTGTATCCTGCTATATTATTGACTTTGGTTATGACTAAGAGTCTTTGGGTGGATTTTTTTTTTTGAGAGGGTCTTCCATGTAGGGGATCATGTCATCTGCAAGTCAGGATAACTTGATCACTTTGTTATACACAACCACTTTATTTCTTTCTCTTGCTGAATTACTCTCACTAATGTTTCAAGCACTATGTTGAACAGAAAGGGTAATGGAAGACATGCTGTCTTGTTCCTAATTTTGGAAGGAACACTTTTAGTTTTTTCCCACTTCATATAATGTTGGCAGTAGGTTGGTCATACATGGCTTTTATCAAATTGAGACAAGGCCTTTCAATATCTATTTTCTTCAGTGTTTTTATCATGGAAGGATGTTAGATTTTGTCAGAGGCTTTTTCTACCTCTATTGATATGAGTATGTGATTGTTATTATTTCTGTTTATGTGATGAATAAGATTACATTAATTGATTACATAGGTTGAATCATCTTTTTATCTCTGGAATGATGTATGATTTTTTTTTTTGATGTATCATTACATTCAGTTTGCCAATATGAGGGACTTTTTTGAAGATGCACAGCCAATCAAGGTGGAAGTCAAAGTGGAGATCAAGTTTTCTCTTTTTTTTTTTTTGCAGAACCGGGGATCAAACTCAGGACCTTGCACTTGCCAGGCAGGCACATGTGCCTCTGAGCTATCTCTCTGGCCCCCAAGTCTTCTATTCTAAGTGCCTACTCCCTTTTATCTGTACAGCATATTAGGACATCTGATATGAAGAACATTTGAACCTTGAATGTCCCCCAAAGCCAATATATTGAAGTCTCTGCCCCCAACTTGTGATTTTATTGGGAAGTAGTAAAACCTTTAGGAGGTGGGACCTAGTGGGGGAAAAATTAGGTCACTGGAGGTGAACATCTGAATGCAATATTGGGACCCTGATCCCTTCTTTTTCGCTTTGCTTCCTGGCACCCATGAATTGAGCAGTCCCCACCAGCTCACACTCCTGCTACCATGAGCTGCCTTGCCACAGCCCAAACCTCTGAAACTTCTTAAACTTTGAACCCAAAGGAGCTTTTCCTCTTTGTAAGCTGATTATCTCAGGTATTCCTTACAACACTTGAAAGCTACTGACCCAGAGGACATGGAGATGCATGGCAATGACTCTAAAATCATGTGTGTAATCATATGAAATTCCTGGAGAACTGTCTGACCCACAGCTTACACCTGGGCATGTCCTGGGCATGTATGACGTGAGGCATGTGCCTAGGGTCAGTGGGCTTTACCACAGAGGGATGATGTCATACAATATACAAAGTACCTGCACTGACACACCGCCTCTTCCTTCCCTCACCTGAAGCTTGTAGATTATTTTTATTAACCCCAATTTATAGAAAAAGAAACAGAGGTACACAGACATAAAAGGACTTTCTGGAAGCTAGAAAATGGCAGAAGCAGAAACCCCTTGCAGATCAGATATCATAGTTTCTCAGCTGGAACTTCTCACAAGTACAGCTGAGGGGCCTAGGTTTCCCAGTCACATGTAACCAGTGTCAGTAAAGGCACACCACTTGCCCCAGAGAGAACTTTTGACACCCTCTATGCTGTGGAACATGGAGGCCCTCTTGGTGGCTTGCCCTCTTGGTCCTGCCTGGATCTGGGCCTACTGCACACAGAGGCTCTGCATCCTGAACAGAGCGTCCTTACCCTCCTCTAGCACAGGGTACCCATTCCTTTGGACTCCGTGGATTTAGGAGTAGAATAGAATTACAAAAACTGATTGGACTTTAGAAAAGGCAAGGGTGGGTTTGAACTCTTACCCCATCCCTTCTCATCAGAGTGACTTTGGCAAAGCTTTTCAGGTTCTGTGAGTCTCAGTTTCCTCTCTTGGTGTCATGGTGTTGCTGTAGGTACATGTGGTAGATGAGTAATAGTCCCCTGTGATCCATGAGAGCAGTGAAGATTTCCCTGGAGTCAAAGCCTGAGTTTATCCCTCTGATCCAGGTGCCTGAACAGTACCTTTCTTCCTCTGTGTCTCTACCCTTATCTGTGAAGTGGACCACTGTTGATACCACCAAGCTTACACCTAGTAGTGTTCTGACTATACAGGAAAGCAGTAAACAAATCATTTGGGAAGCAAGCCAAGGTCCGAATAGAACCGTCAAGCCCAGCCAAAGAAGAGACCAGTCTGCTCCACTCTATCCCACTCAGGTAAGTGGCCTGAGTTGAATCTAGAGGAGGGGAGAAGCTCCCATGCCCAGGCACAGAGAACAAGCCAAAGCCCTGCAGTGAGAAATAGTTGTTTTCCTTTATATCCTGGCTATAAGAGATGGTCCTGAGTTTACCTGACAAAGCTATGAGTGGAGTTCCCAGAATCCTGACCACCGCTCTAACCTGACTTCTCTGTCCCTACGAGTTGCATGAACAGAACCAAGCCTGTTCTTCTCTGGGCCTCCGGGGTCCCACAGAGGAGTTGGGGTGAGATGAAATCATAGGACTGAGGAGAAGAAAAGAGCAGGATGTTCACCTCCTCTAGGACACCCCCTGTGCTAAGCAGCCTCCACCCAGAACCTCCCAGGACAAACAGGTGCCTGTGTCACAAAGACGCTTCTCCGAGCGTGGCACGCCAAAGCGTCAGAAAGACTTTTCTTGCCTTGGGCTGTGATCAGGCTTCCTTTATCTGTCACCCACTAGCTCCAGTTCAGCCCTGCAACTGCATCACACACAGCCATCTGTAAATCCCCTCTAGCTCTGCCTTCTCAGGAAGAAAAGGAAAGGAAAAGGCAGCCAGGTCCCCGCTGCCTGAGCGTTTCCATCTGTCTACACACACACAGCTGTGGCTGTCACCTTGACAAGTTGTTTTACAATATTCTCCTGATTGCCACTGATGCTTCCTCCCTCGACCCCACCCACAGAAACTGCTCTCAGAACAACCCAGGAGGGGAAAGTAGTCACAGCACCCTGCCCCCACTGCATCTCAAGTTTGAATAGTAATAGTGAGTCGTATTCAAATCTCTCTCCCTTTTCTTTTTATAAGTCTCTCAGAAGAATCTCTTCATCAAATAAACTCTTATTTGACTCTCAGATAGCTGAACTGATGGACAGGCTGACGGGTGACTAGGAACGTGGGTAACCGAGTACAATGGAAATAGCAAGTGAATGCGCTCTAGAACCCCACCTCAGGTTTCCGGTTCCTGGTGTCATTTGCTGGCTGTGTGACTCTGAGTCACTGAGCCGCTTTGCACCTGTTCCCTTTTCTGAAAATCAGCACATGTGGAACCCACCCCATAGGAATATCGTGACTGGAGGCCAAGCCGTGTAGTCACAGCATGTAAGCACCGCCCGGAACAGCGAACACTGGAGATGTGCGTCCTAAACTCTCATGGTTATTGTTCCTAGAGGCTAAATCCCTCAGACTTTGGAGGTTCTGGGGACCTTGTTTAGAAGCCACTTGTTTAGTTCATTTTCTCATTTGACAGAGAAAAATATAAGACTCAGAGAAGGACCCGCAGTTGCCTGAAGTCACACAGTAGCGTGTACGGTGAA
>PVKN010037267.1:0-11277 GCA_004027915.1 Capromys pilorides
TTTGAATAGATAAACGAGCCCTGAATTAGTTTTTCCCCTCCCTCAGGTTAACTAATTTAACAAAAGCAAGCTGACTTTCAAAACAAAATAAAATATTTGCTTCTTTAAGTAATTACAGGGCTTGGTTGGACTACTGATCCTATATGAATATATGCAATTAACTATACCCAGTGGAAACTTAAAATACTTGCTAAAAACAGATATTGACCCTTGTTTTTTACTTTTATTTCTATCATAGAACTAATTCACTCGACTCAAATGTGAAGTTAAAAGCCAATTCACTTCATTAATAACATTATGCTTAGTACATAAGGCTAACATCATGGAAACATCTTCGAGGGAGAGTATGCTTAAATTGTTTTGTAGTCTTCATAATGCATTTTCATAACCTTTTAAAGTCTCACTGTTCTTTTGTATGAAAAAACAAAACAAAATTTTGTAGCAAATTAAGAGAATAACAATAGTTAATACACTGGTCTATGTCTTGTACTCTGTGCAACTACTTTGAAATTATTGGCCTCATCGTTCTTGTCTACAAAATTGAGGGACTGGATTAAATAAAGATTTGAGTTTTGTGGTTCTAAAATTTCTTTGTGGGCTGGGGATGTAGCTGAGGGCACAGTGCCTCCCTGGCAAGTAGAAGGTTCTGAGTTCAATTGTAGATATAAAAAACAAAAACAAATAAAATTTCTTTGTGTATTATATGTATGCTGATAAAATTAAGGCATTATTTAACCAGCTCTGTTAAAGCGGTAAGCTTTAGCACCATTTGCTGCAAGTATTTCTCATAATAATTGGAGAGATGTGTTAAATAGAACATCTGAACAAATAATTGCTACTATGTTATCCTACTAGCAGGAAAATATTTTATAATTTTAAGATCATCTTAGAATTTTTGTATTAAATAATATGAAATCCTGAAAACATCTTCGGATACCCACATAGACTCTTTCAATCTGTGTAGAAGAAATAGCTCTGAGTGGCATTTCTCTCACGAGAATGGACAGGTCCTTGATTTCTTTAAACCATTTATTTATATAAGAATAAAGGTAACAAATTGTACTTAGACATTTGGCATATCAAATCTCATTATATAACCACTTTACTCACTGCATTTTATAATTCTAACCATTTCAAGGCAGGAGAGGGGAAAGATTTTTGAAATGAGATAACAGAAGATTAGAAAAAAGATAATGTGAGTTTTAGGAAGCAGAGAAGAGTTGTGTTTTCAGACAATAGTTGTCCTTCATGACATTAAGTTAGAGATGCAGTGTTTCATTTGACTACATTCGTTGTATGAAGCTGAGCTCATCATCTAATACTCTATTTGAAATCTTGGCTTTTGATAATTTATTTCCTTCAAGTTTTATATATATGAATGCAAAAGTTCTTGAAATGACATGCACAAATGTCAGAAGGGAAATTGTGATGTGAGAATTGCCTCTTTACTTTGTCCTCCATTTAGGTAATTTCTGTGCCTGTAGGGGTTCTTTAATCCTCCAATTATCACTAAATTTTCCTGTCTCAAAGAAAGGGATATGACAGGTAGATTCACACAAAAGCTCTTGCAACTTAATGTATCATTCTTTCCAAAAAGAATTAATATATCTAAAAATGAACTAAAGGATTAACTGCAGTGACTGACTCTCTTACAATAATATGATGATACCTGAATCAGGGAGATATTTTTATTCAAAAAGATTTTCTGGATGCTCTTCTTGTGCTATAATAGAGGTAAGGTGGCTACTATGATTTCTTCTCATATCTATGAGAAGGTGGCAAGATGGTGTTAACTCATGAAGGGTGGGGTTTCTTTTCATTGTGTTTTTCTACTTTGCTTCAGAACCTAGAATAATGTTTGGCATATAATAGGTGTTAAATGCATGAATTTTCATTTTCTCTCTCTATCAGAGTCTATATTTTCCAACCTAATGCTGAGGAGGAATGCAGAGATCTGGCTATGAAACATGAAACATCTGGCTATAGTTGTCTCTTGATTTCATGACCTGTGTGGATACTAAAATGAAAGGATGTACAAATTGTTCATATAAAATAGCATAGTATTTGTATAAAATCCACACATACATTTCCTTATAATTTAAATTGTCCTTAGATGGGTTACAGAACTTAATGCAGTGTAAATGTTGTGGAAATAGTTGTGGTCCTATGAAATTTAGTGAATCTGGACAAGAAAAATGTCTGTACATGTCCAGTACAGATACATTTTATTTTTGATATTTTCCATCTTTGTTAAGTGAATTTGGAGATGAAGAGCCAGTAGATATTGAAGGTTGACTGGGAATGCCAAATACAAATAAGTAATGATTGCCAAAATATAATGAATAAATACGGTGGCAACTGCTGTGAGCTTACCAAATCACCAACGTCTTTCAGAACAGGAAAACTAGATCACACCCTTAGTTTCCCTTCCATTCACATTGCACTGTGACTGGCTTTTACCCACTTGAATATGGGATGAAGTGATTTGAACTACACTTAGCCTAGTTCACCAAACATTCTCTACACTTGCCATTTCTCCACTGTGCAGTTAGTAAGAGATCCATCAGAAAGCTTCAAGTCCTAGGAGATGTCCAAATGGGTGGGATGCTGAATGATGGCACAGAAGGTTCCTTGCTGAACATCCTTGTTGGACTTCATGTGTATGAGAGATAGTTTTTTTTTTTTTTTTTTTTAACTTGGTTCTTCTCATCTTTAATTGCATAAGGGAGAAGGGAAGACCATTCGGAAAATGAATAATGATAAGACAAGATGATGCAAACCTCAGAGAGAAGGGAAGTTTGGAGTTGATTAAAAGATTGAGGATTAATTGATAGAAATATGATTGGAAACGTTGGCAGGCTGGAGCATGTAAGATGCAGGCAAAAGGATTACTTGGAATCAGAGACTGATGCTAGGAGGTGAGGGGATGATGTTCTGCTTGAGGTCAGCCAAATGAGTCATAAGAAGGGATTTTACTAGTTGAGAACTCAATAACCTTGTAAAGTATATCTTGAGACAGTCTACCTTTCAAGTCAGTATATATTTACCAAACTCAGATCTCACTCACTACGGATTGTCATGATTCTACTGAGTCTTTTTGCCTAATGTCTTCATGTACTACAATGTGTGAAGCTTCATCTGAGATCTTTTTTTTGGGTACCATGAAGTAGTTTTCTTAACCCTCTTAAAAATTATAATTAACACTTTTCCCTGGAACTTTTCATGTTCAGTGAAAGTATATTTTCAATGAGCTATTATTTCCTTAGTATCTTTACCTGCTTTACTTATGTTTGTCAAATTAAAATCCATGGTAAGTACTTGATATTTCTATCAACTTACCTCAAAATTATTTCTATCTACTTCAAATTTATTTAGGTAATTTGAACTTTTTTTAATTTTAGAAAGTCAACATAGAGTTTAATCATTACTTTATGAAGGAAACTTCACCTTCAGCTCCATTGTTGACCTGACAGGTTATAAACAAAAAAATCAAAAGCGTAATGACCCAAGACACTTTCCTCAATTATGAGATTGCTATTCTATTACAAGTACATCTAAGCTTAGATGTCTAGTGATTCTATACTGTGATGTGTAGGAGGAGCTTATTTCTATACTTTCCACAAAGTAGATGATTTCCAAATGTATTGCTCAAATAATAATTAATTACATATTGCTCCTGATTATATTATTTCTTAAAGTTAGTGTTACATAGAAGTTTAAGAACTTGTTAAATAGTAATAATGTTGTGATAATGATAAATATGCCTTAACATTTTAAGCAAGATATAATTTATGTGTATTTCTTTGTGCACAGTGCATTGACTTTAACTGCATAACTCAACTAGTTTTCATATGCACTTACACTTTAGTCCCTGTTCATGCAGCCCAGGAGTTTCCATCATGCCTCCTTTCAGTCAGCTTCAAGCTGTACCTCTCCTTAAGGTAACCATTATTCATTTGTATCACTCATATATATATATATATATATATATATATATATATATATATATATTCAGATATGTATTCATATATATATAATTATATTATCATGAAACTAAATATTATTGTCAGTCAGTAAAGTTACTTATTGTGATATAGTAACTATAATAATATATAGTATATGTACTATATGAAGTATAGTGCATACCTAAAAAGCCTTCTCAGAAAATAAACTATAAGCCCTACTAATTCCTGAGGTATGCTTGTTTAAAGGTGGAAATTTGGAGATTTAAAAAAAATGAAAGGCCCAAATAGAATAAATTCAGGGAAAACTACACCCACACAGTTCATGATCAGATTTGTAAAACATGATTGAGATAAAAATAAATTATACTGTATCCTATACACATGCAAATATCTTTTAGCTTTTACTATGGCAACCAAATAGATGATAATAACTGAAGCCTGTGGAAACACAGAAGCATATGTATCTACTTTTTCTTCTAAAAAAATCTTTTAACAAGACAAATGCTTAAAGAGAATGAGGTAGTGATGAACTGTCATGTCTTTGAAAATCAAAATTTGATCCCCATAACCTAACTTCTCTGTTTCTCAATAAAAAGAACATGAAAGACAGAGAAGAAATAGTATGCTCTAAAGTATAAAATCTGCTTGAAAATTGTTTTAATTTAGGTATAAATGTCCCCAAGCATGTCATGAAATCTGAATAGGGCTCTTGCAAGGTAATTAAATAGCAGAGATGCTCTACTTTTAAGTGGATGTATCTATTGCTGAGTTGAGTGGCTGAATTTGATGTTAGTTTATGGAGCCTGAGTGCAGATGGGGCAGTAAGAGTCTACCCTGAAGGGTATAGGCCTCCGCAGCTTCTCCCTTTTCATGTGCTTCCCAGAGACTATGGGTAGAGTAGTATTTTTCTGTCATGCTTTTCCACCATGGCTTCTGCCTTAGAGCCAAACAGCTATGTAAAGATCCTGTGAAATGTTGAACCAAGTCAAATTTCTCCTCCTTTACCTTGTAGGTGTTAGATATTTTGTCCCAGTGATGAGAAAGTTGACTAAGGAAAAAGTGGTGTCAGAAAAGTGGGACACCATTCTAATCGTATCTTGTTCAATTGGTCCACAACCTTTGAAATTTTATTATAGGAGGAGTTTGAGAAAGTTTAGAGATACCATCTACAGAAGCATCAGAATGCTATAAGCACAGACTGAAAGGAGACATTGATAGGAATTCAGAAGACCAGAATTGTTAGAAATGCAGATATTAAAGGTCAGGTTCATGAGGTTTCAGGCAGGATGAAGGCTGTATTTGGAAATAGACCAGATGTAATGCTGCTACATTCTGGCAAAAAATTGTCTACATTTTCCTCATGACCTAAGACTTGCATGAGGTGGATTTCAAAGGTGACAAACTTAATTCATCTAACATAGAAAATTTCCAGACAGCCTGATATTCAGACTCTAGCATGGGTATTGCTGGCTGCTTCCACCCAGATTTACAATGAGAATAAAGAGCAAATGGCAAAATTATGAGATTGTTCAGCTTGGTTAGAAAAATATCATGTAAAATTTGGGCCAAACAAAGCATGGGTTTTGAAAAGATTAACACTGAAATGAAGCCAAATACTTTGAATCAGAATAACAGAAATGATTCTTTTGAAAATATCTTAGGGAACAAGCCACCCCTTATAAGCCTCAGGTATAAAAAGATAATGTCATTTGAAGCATCTTCCTTTTTCCTTTGTGAAGAAATCTTTAGAGTGCCCTGCTCATTTATAGCTATGTCAAGACATATTTCCCCATGTTCAATTATCCAGGTGCTGAGAGGTTTTTGTAGCCATGACCTGTGGGAGCCCTGCTGTTGTGCGGGTTTGCAACAGACCTAGGCCTCATCCATGTGGTTTGGGTTTTCCATGCATGCAGTGTGAAACAGTCATGAGGCTACAGGAGCTTCCACGAAGATTTCAGAAGAAGGCATGGAAGACCAGACAAAAATGTGCGATGGAAATCTCCTCCCAGGTCTCCTTACTTGGAACCCCTGGGAGAGCAATGAATTAAACTTGGAAAGGAAAACCAAGGTGAAACTAGAAATATTCCAGGAAATTAGTAATACCAGAACTGAGGAGTGTTAGCTGAAGAGATGCTGAAGATGTTGAGCCTCACCAGCCCACAAGGGAGGTCTGTGAGCTGCAACTAGAAAGGCCACGGAGTGGTGCTGGGTGCTGAACATGGGAGTCACAGGATTCAATGTGTGCCCTTAGGGTTTTTGGTCTTCCTTTGACCTGATTCTTGTTCATTGCTTCTCCATTTGTATGGAGAAGTTTACACTGTGCTTTTGTATGTTGGATGTATTTAATGTTCTTTTTGACATTTATACAGGCTCACAGCTAAGAGTTTGCTTTGAATCTTACGGGAAACTTCAGACTTGGACTTCTCAGTGCTGCTGAAACTGCCAGCATTTAATGACTCTAAGAAGAGGAACTACATGCCTTTACATCAGGAGATGAGCCTGAGCATTTGGGAGACCAGAAGCAGAATGCTGCCATTGAGATCTGGGATGTCACCCAGAAGTCACGTGTACTTAGAAATGGAGCTTTTGCAGGGTGATTGGACAATGTAAGTGCTATACTCATCAGTGGGTGATTCTATAGCATTCATAGCTGAAGATGCTGTTAGAAGGTGGAGCCTAGTTGGAGGTGGGGCACTGTAGCCATGGCCTGGAAGATATATTCTTGGGTGTGGCTCATCCTTTGTCTCTCACCCTGGCAGCCATGGCCTGAGCAGCTTTCCTTTGCGATATCCTTCCATCAAGCTATTTCTGCCTTGCAGCCATTAAGCTGTTGGCTTCTGGTATTTTGTTATTATAGTAGAAAAGCTAAGTAACAGAGAAATCAACAATTTGATGTAATGTTTTTTAAACCAGTGTTTTTAAAATTTCTGGCACATTCAGAAATATAAGATTAAATGGTTTACTGCCATTGATGTAGGACGAGTTCCAGTTCCTAGTGCCAGACAGGGGCTTTTGAAGAAGAAAAGGCTTTGGTAATTTTTCTCTGCATCTATATATTTTATGATATAATCAGCAAGCACAAGTATCTGCCTATGCTTATAGTGCTAAAAGATCATGAATTGCAAGAGTTTTTTTTTTTTTTTTTTTTCCATAAGGCATGTGCAAGCATATAAGTTGTTCATTTTAGCTGAATGGTTACCTGAGACCCAATTGGGCAGATGAAGATATATCATAGGCATTTTTTCCTTTAAGGCTTTAAGATTCTGGACAGTTGAGTTTTGGGGTGCATAGTGGTAAGCTTTCAAGAAGAAAAGAAAAAAATTTCTGACTAAATTTTGTCTCTGAAGGAAATGTTTTCTAAAGGGCAGCCATTAATTCATCGGGACCCATTCAACCCTTTTTCTTGTCCTATTTTCATTTAATAATGCATGACTAGCATTATGTTCTAACTGTAAATCTGGGCAAACAGAACATATGACAAACTTATTTTTCTCTCAGTTCAATTAGTCTCAAATGTGTGTTGTTTTAATGTTCCCACTTGGGGCTGCACATCTAATGCTATCTTTGAAAATGTGCTAACAAGCCTGAAAGCATTGGGGCTTTTTAATACATTTTTATTACAACTGAGGATTTTGAAAAATGAAACCTGATACTTTCAGCAAAATGTAAAAGCAAAACAGGACATAGGAATATGGCAATAGAATTTATGCCTCGTGGAAGGATTGTCTTAATTTATTATCTTGTGTTAAATTTATTTGATTTCACCTGTTACATAGCTATTTTTATGTTGCTTGCACATTTTTACAAAAGAATTTCAATTTTTCCAGAATACCTTTATTGTCAAACTGATCTCTAGGGATGAAGGCTTGGATGATTCGTTAGTAATGTGTGAAGAGTTCTGACATCACTTTCTAAAATATAACAGACTATTAGCAATAATGCTGAAGAGAAATTCTAAAATGCTAAGCCAGATATTCTGGCATGGTGGGGAGAGTTGGTGAATTAGAAAGTAACTCATCCTTCAGGTCTTCAGTAATGTAGTTCAAACAAAATGAGCTCCCTTAAAAATTTTGAGCTATAAATTCACAAGTTCACAACTACAAAAGAAATCTGAGCCACAACGAGGACTTGAGGTGTGTCCAGCTAAGCAACTAACTGAGATTCTTATATAGCAAAATGGGTAGATTGAAATAGGACTGTGATTTTTAATATCAAAATGCAGGACTCAGTGCAGTATTAAAGATTGGGGATTGTGTGGGGCTGAAAATTGGTGGCTGGTGGTAGTCAGTGGCAAACTGCATAACCAACTGCCATGATAGGAATTAATACAACATGTAAATCTCTTCGTACAATGAGCTTAACAATGAAAAAAATCTTCAGATAAATCTAATGAATTCCTTCTTACTATAGGAAAAAAAGCATTCATCGTAATGATACAGGAAGTACCCATTAGTGCCTGATAGAAGTGAGGGTAAAGGATGAATCATCTTGCTTTTACTCAGCCTAAATTGCTATCACAGATGCTGTCAGGAAAGAAACTACTATGAACAACACTTGACATTATCACTAATGGCGGAAACCTTTGGCAGTACAGAAGCCTATAGAGCAGATCCCGTGCTCTGCAATGTTGTAGGAACATCTGTGCAACTGTCTGCATAGGCCTGGGTGGAAGGCAGCAGTAACAGAAACAGGAATTCAGATGGAGATAAAGAGACGCAAACTACAGTTGTGTCAATTTATGCATCCACCTTCAGAACACTGGTACTGGTAGCCATTTGGCAGTTCTGTGGGACTGAGTGAGGACTAGGAGCCAACCATAAGGCCGACACTAGGCTACAGTGGTGGATTAGTACCAAGAGCAGAAAGAATGGCAGTTGCAGTGGTGCTCTGGAAAGCAGTGACAGTTTGAAGATGAATAGATTTCTCAGCAGGTGTGAGTTACAGGATGTGTGGTCTGTTTCAAGAATGCTGGCATAGGCTTAAATCAAGGCTTTGATGGCAATGAATGCTTGGAAAGTAGATTCAATACTATTGAGGATTCTGATCATTAAGGAATTCCTGGAGCATTGGTAAGGAAAGGTCTGGTGATTTCACAGAGACTAAGGTTCCATTGGAGATGGGAACCACCTTGTTGAGAGAATAGAGGAGCAATTGTTGCTAGACAAATGATAAGTTAAAAGTGAGATCTTCATGGCGAGAAGCCTATATGGTTTGTCTGAGTGGCTGATGATATAGCAAGATTTAAAGGACGCTGCCTCTTTGTATTAGTAGATATGATAGAGCTTGAAAATGAATTTCACATAAAACTTTAAAGCTATAAAAATTGACACAAAATATGCCACTCTGTTTATATTTATGTTATACAATTTGCAGTTTTATTTGTCCATATCATAAAATATAATCAATGAAGAAAGAAACAAACAAAAACACAGTAAGAGCACAGATACTTAGCCTAAACGTTGTTACATAAATTATTCATCAAGAGCACAGTGGTTGGCAGTATAGCTCAGCAGACTAAACGCTTACTTAGGGAAGTGTAGGGGCCAGGGTTTGATCCCTGGCACCGCATACTGTGCTGGGCCCACACTTAGGCGCACTGAGCTGGTGATGGAGCCCAGGTGTGGTGGTGGGTGCCTATAATCCCAGCACCTAGGTGGCAGAAAACAGGAGGATCACTACAAATTGGAGCTATGTAGTGAGACCCTGCACACACACACACACACACACACACACACACACACAAGAGCACAGTGGCTTATCACAGTACTAAAATCAAAAGGCCATATTTATGTTTTGAGTTTGCTGAAGCAACTAAGATTAGAGTTGTATGTACGGTCAAAACAATAAAAACCTGGACAAATTTTATGAGGTAGTCGCTGATAATGTAGGACGTGCTGAGCAATTTTTTAGAGAAGATAAACTTGTGGATATGTTGAATATTATGTTGACCTGACTGGATGCAGTGTGTCCAGTGTAGCTCAGTGAGCATCATAGGCATGCTGAACTGAACAGGCAGCGATTAGGGATTTGAAGGAACAAGAATTTGCGAGGAAGGAAGCACACAGGAAAGAAGAAACTGAACTGGAAAGAGAAAAGAAAACTTTCATAAGGTTACTTAAATGTTGGTGAATATTGAGCTAGAAATACAAAAGCTGAGAAGATGCAGAGTTTAACAAATGGGGCTTTTATGATTTTGAGAATAGAAAATTGACACTTAACATCAAGAAATACCTAGGTCCTTTTGTAAACTCTCCCTAGGGTGGTAGTGAGGTCTTCTATGTCTGTAGACATCAAGCAGAGTGACTACCTGAAAGGACTGGGAACTACTTCATATGAGATAAACTATACAGGCCTTTAACTCTTTCTGTAATAATTTATTTCTAAGTTACTAGAAGCAATAATGGCTATTGGCATACATTTATTATAACCATTTCATAGGCTTAATAAATAAAATAAATTTAGGGCTACTACTTTAAGAAAGTAAGAAGAAATAATGAGAAAATTCTACCCTACATTTAAAAACCATATTTATTATTATTATTATTATTTTATGATAGCTAATAGATTGCATAATGTTGTTTTTGTCATAGTTGTTCAGAGTACAAGATGCAGTCATGATTTCTTATCTAAACATCAACAGTACAGATCTTTCTTTTCATTGCACAAAGAGAAAGTAGCTATATGTGTGTGTGTGTGTGTGTGTATGTATGTGTGTATATATATATATATATTCCAATAGTTCATAACAATACTGGACTATCAGCTCATCTGGTATTATTAGGGGCTGTGGACTTGAGCCTTTTTACAGCTCAGCATATTAATATGGCTTTCTTTTATATATCCCATGGTTAGCCTTTTCTGCTGGAAGATTAAGATAAAGCAAGACTTACGTTGCAAAGAATATGTAATTTTTGTATCTGACAAAGTCAGTCAGGTCCCCTCAGGGAGTACCCTGATACCATGTACTGCAGTTTGTAAAACTTTTGTCAGTGTCAACCATCTGGATGAATCATATCCATTGCTTGACCATTTTGCTCTCTGTGGAAGTCTGAGAGAATGTTTTCTCTCTAGGGGACTCTCTATAAGCACACTGTACATCATTGATCACTTTCCTCTGCAGCTTCATAATCTCCTTGATCAGGAAATTGGGAACTCCACTGATTTATATGCTGTTACAGTACCAGTTATTTTATGTCCTGTGTTCTCAATGACCTTGAAGGGCTAGAGCCAAAGTATTGGCTATACTTGTATCCCTTCTTTTTATCTAATCACTTTGACCATCAACTTAAATTGTTAACCCTCCAGAAGAGAA
>PVKN010037268.1:0-11280 GCA_004027915.1 Capromys pilorides
TTTCTGCCAAGAGTGCAGTTGCTCCTTTCCTCTCAAGCTGCCACTTCTAAGTCCTGCCATTGTCCACCTTTTCACAAAGACATTAGTTGCATGACATCAAGATCCACTCTGTGGAGCTCATTGTACTCTGGACATCTCCTTGTGACCCTGTCTCCAGCTGAGACTCGGTTGAACTCCTCCACTCGTGTGAGGCAGGTGCAGTTCTACCAGATCTCTGCATGTGGGGCCTTGCACACCCACAAGGACCAGCCACTGCGCTGTTTCCCGCCTAGCCTGGGTGCTGCATCTTCTGCCCATGACAACACTTTTTATCCTAACGCTTCCCATAGGATTTCACATCCTCTCTCCTTGCTCACACTCAGTGTGGACTTTGCGCACTGTCTTATTCAGATGCATCTCCTCAGACAGCTGAGCTTCCTCCTAGATTTGACTCTGTCTCTCTGTTCCTGCAAAGAGGGCAGGTAATGAAATGTCCTCACAAGAAAGGTGTGCTGCCCTGGGTGTATCCATCCTCAGCAGGCCTCTGCTGCTTTTTTAGCCTGGACTCTGTTTTCCAAGTGGAGTTTTATATAAATGACATTTAGTTAGTTAGTTAGTTAGTTAGTTAGTTTTACAGGACTAGACTTTGCGCCCAGGGCCTTCTCACTAAACTACATGCCCCTTTTATTTTGAGACTGGATCTTACTAAGTCACTAAGTTACCCAGGCTGGGCTCAGACTTGCAGTCCTCCTGCCTCAGGCTGCTAGAGTCCTGGGATGACTGGAGTGTGCCATTGTGCCAAGCTAAAAGGAATCCTTTTCTAAATGTTTAAATTTTAGAAACTGTTTCTTCCATAAATTCATAATGATCCAAATTATTCCTTTAGGTATTTTTTCTTTCTTTGGGGAAAAATTTTAATTGTGGTAAAATATACATGCCATTTATGATTTTATCCATTTGTAAGCACTTGGTTCCATGGCTTTAAGTGCATTCACAGTTGCCCAGGCGGCAGGACCAAGACGATATGCAGAGATGTAAAGGAAGAGGTTTATTCAGAGGGATTGGCTCATGCAGTTCTGGAGGCCAACAAGTCCCACATCTGCCATCAGCAAGCTGGAGGCCCAGGAACCCCAGGGGAGAAGTTCCAGCCAGCATCTGCAGCCTGAGAACCAGGAGCACCACCTGAGGGCAAGAGAAAAGATGCTCAGGCAGGGAACAAACTTACCTTTCCTTCACCTTTGTGTTCCATGCAGGCCCTTAATGCATTCAGTGATGCTGCTTGCCTAGGTGGGAGCGATTTGTTTACACTGAAATGCTGATTCGGAAACAACACTCACAACCCCCCACCCCCATTCTATTGGCTTCCTAGCTACTCCATGGCCCCATGAAATTGACACTTCAAATTATCCAAAGAATGAAACCACAGAACTTATACTTTAGGAAATCAAAGATTATAGAGTAGTCTGCCTTATATTTCATATTTCATTACTTCTCTGCTTTTGCTTTGTGTCTTTTAGGAAAGAAGTTCTTTACTTCGGAAGTGGTATGATTTAATGATTCACAATAAGGATGATCTTGCCAAAATCATCACAGCCGAGTGTGTAAGTTCCAGAGCTTTGCTTGCCACCCTGGAAAACTGTTCTAGAATTTTCATTGTTATTCTGTAGCTAAGAATGTGTGAACCCTTGCATGATGACTAGATACAAAACCATTATTGTGCCAGGTGGTCACATTTGCTAAAAGCAATTTGTGTGCTTTAGCTTATTTTTTAGTAACATGCAAAAATAGATTGTTTGATTCTATTGGTTTGTTTTGGTTTTGTGGGATAAGTGTTTACTGAGCATTGAACTTAGGACTTTGCACTTGCCAGGCAGGCATTTAAACCAGCTATCTCCCTAGTCCCTAAAAGAAGGTGTATCCATGCATACTTTTGCACTTTTATGTCTTTGTGTGATTCTGTTTTTATTGTTGTTGTTTGTTGCATATTTTTTAGGGAAGGGTCTACAGGGTGTCCAGGGTCTCGCTACTAGATTGGACTTGTAGTGATCCACATTATCTGCAGCCTCCCAAGAGCTGGGATTACAGTCATGCACCACCATATCCAGTCTCAGTTGCCATCTCAGTGCACCCTAGGGGGGACAGGGCCAGCACAGCTGGACCAGGGATCAAACCCCTGGCCCTGGGCCTGCTTGCTGGTACTTTAATCCACTGAGCTATTTGGCAGGCCCTGACTGTTTGGAACTGTGTGAGTACTGCTTTTCACCATGCCAGTTTTCTTTAATGTGACCATTTTGATTTTGCATATTGCTTTTGCATATGTCAAAGTATGCCTCCACTTCCTCCATAGTTACAACAAATGATCTGAAGCCATGCTTCAACACTGGAGATCTTAGAAGGAAGGGAAAAATTTAGAAGATGAAGTGCTAGGTGCCCCCCTAACTTGTGAACACATCGGGAATATAAATGCCTGTACGACTCAGGTGGCACCGCCATACGCATCTCCGTCACTGTTTATAATTCTGCTTTCTAGAACCTATGACTAAGTTGGAAATTTTCCAGCAGCCCTGTGCATTCTGTAAGGGGAGACTTTTCTGTTCTTCTCGTAACCTTAAGGAATTTAAAAGCACACTCATGCCTTTGTTCCTAGAAGGTAATGCATGTGTCCTTTTCTGGTTTAATTTAGGGAAAGCCACTAAAGGAGGCAAAAGGAGAAGTCCTTTATTCGGCCTACTTCCTAGAGTGGTTTTCAGAGGAAGCCCGCCGCATTTATGGAGACATTATCTCTACCCCTTCCAAGGAAAGGCGGGCCCTGGTTCTCAAGCAGCCCCTTGGTGTGGCTGCAGTCATCACTCCGGTACGTGCAGGGCCAGCAAGATCCCAGGGTAGGAGATTGGGTTGGGAGTCCAGAGACCACTCACACTTCCTTATAAGCCCATGTGCCCCTCCTGTGACCTGTGTTACCTGCTCGTGGCTTCCAGACTCCTTTGCTGCTGTGGAGGCGTATTTCTGGGTCCTCTAGGGTGAGGTTAGGAGTGCTGGTAGTGATGAGCGGCGCATGCATTGCTGGTGCCTTCAGAAGTGGTGTGACCCCAGGAGGACCTGGGTGGCTCTTTTGGCTTGCCATAAAGCAGTGATGGCAGAACTTTTAGAGCCCACGAGCCCAAGCTGCGGGCAGTGTCATCGCTTGGCCCTGCTGCCCCTTTCTGCACAGGCGTGTGGCCCCCGTGTGCTGCTACCGGACGCTGTTGGGGCTGTGCTGGGTGCGCTGGCTCATGTGCCCACAGAGAGGGCTTTGTGTGCCCGCTGTGGCACATGAGCTACAGCTTTGCCACCACTGCCATAAAGCCACCTTCTTGGCATTTTCCAGTGCTTCAGAAAAGATCATCTGGAATGTACCATTTTGAAAAAGAATTATGATGGCACACATTTTTAAATGTGCACAGTTTGGGAAAAAATTATGATTTTGTTATGGTTATTAGCAGGAGCAGCCCATGGGCGTACCCACCAGCAAGGCCAGGGCCGGGTTCTGGAGAGCACAGGTGAAGAAACACGAGGCAGGGTCTGCCTGGGTGGAGCTGCAGTAGCCCTGAAGGCACCGGCTTTCTCCAGGGAGCAGCCCCTTGAGGGTCCCCCAGGCAGCTCCCACACTGACTTCGCTCCAGTGTCTGCCAGCTGGTCCAAAACTGCTCTCCCCTCCTGCTGGGCACAGGCACAGCAGAGTCTTCCTAATGCCCACACTGACTGGCTTGAACCCGAGGCTCGCTTGGCCTCAGGCACGTTCTTCCTCAGTGTCCCCTAAGGTAATAGTAGTCCCAACCTCAAAAGACATGATAAGGATTTAGTTAAGGTGCTTAAAAGAATACCTAATACAGAATAAGCACTACACAAGTATTGGTCCAAAAAAAAAAAAAAAAGTTACTATAGATATGTATATAGAAGAAAACAAATCATTTGTCACTTTCAAAATCAGCATAGCTAGTATTTTCTCCCAACAGCCTCCGGCCAAACCCATGCCACCACCTGTATTTTAAGGTTTAGTTGGGACACATCGCATGTGCTCAAGTGCATAGCATCTCTGATGGCTTTCAGGATGCCACTGCAGAGCTGAGTTGGTTGTGACAGGAACTTGCCCTCTACAGGAAATACTGGTCCATATAGTTTTGTCCTTCGTCAAACTCACATTTCCTGTCTTTATGTGCACCTTTATCTCCTGAGTCCCTCAGGTCAGCAAAGGTTAGGTAGGTGCTCCGGCAGTGCAACCTGCAGCTGGAGAGCAGGTTTCCCAAGCTGTTGTGCAATGGGATTTGTTGCTTGGCTGCCTGTGGAAGAGCGAGGTCCTTCCTCTCACATCTCGCCCTCTGCTCTTTGATCCCAGTGGAATTTTCCCAGCGCCATGATCACCCGGAAGGTGGGGGCTGCCCTGGCAGCCGGATGCACTGTGGTGGTGAAACCCGCCGAGGACACGCCCTTCTCCGCCCTGGCCCTGGCCCAGGTGAGCCTCTCCCTAGGACACTGCAGAGCCAGCTGAGTCCAGCTGAGGGTTCTCCTCAGGGATGGAATGAAATAGTTTTGCAGCATCCTTATTTGCCTTTCTCTTTCTTTCCTTCTCTGCTGCTGCGTGGTGTTGCGTTTTCATCTGCTGAGAGTTATTTTAAGTCAGAATTTGCTCTTTTTAGGAAAAAAAAAATAGATGGAAGACTGTCAGATACCTGCAGGGTGCATATTTTGTAATCTACTCTAAAAATGATAGCTATCCTACATCTGCATTAAATAAGCTCTAAGACGTAGGTGTCCCTCACTACACTTGTTCTAGTTCAATCTGCATCCAGGCAAATCGTATTCTGCTTGAAACCCTTCAACTGCTTCCCCTGCCATGCAGTAAAACCCAGGCTTCCTACAGTGGCCTTCAAGCCACATGTGGGCGTGCATTAGTATAATTCAGCAGCACTCTGGGAGGCTGAGGCAGGAGAATCACAAGTTCTATCTGAGCCTGGTCAAGTACCTGGGAATATGGGTCAGTATAAAGACCCTGGATTCGATTTCCGGTACCACAGTGATGCCCCTCCCAACCGCTAGTGCCCTCTGACCTCGTCTGTTCACAGAGTTTCTCATCATCCCAGGCCACTCTGGCCCCACTCTGTGGGTCACCCCCAGCCTTAAGCATTGTCCCACACATACGCATGACTTGCTGCTTCCTATCCATGTGTTTTATAGGAAACTTACAGAAGTGACATAGGGATTTCTCCCATACATACTCAGCTTCCCTTGGTCCCAGTGAAGGAGTTAGGTCTCAGGCAGTGTCAGGCTGGCATATTGATTCTTTCGAGCAGAACTCACTCAGGTACTGTGACTTCAGAGAGGGCCATTTGGAGCAGCTGTGGTGGTGGGGATTTCGGGAATCTCAGTTACTTGGGAAGCTGAAGCATGAGGATCATATGACTGAGGGCAGGCTACGCTACTCAAGTGAGATCTTGTCTCAAAAAAAAAAAGAGGGCTAAGGATGTAGCACAAGAGTACTGGGCTCAACCCCAATACCGAAAGCAGTGCCCTGGCTCTATTCCCTTCCTCCAGTCTCATCTGAGCTTCCCTTTCCTGCTTACAGCTGCTGGTCCCAGAGTGGGCTGCCTGGCTCTATGCATGGTTCCTTGAGCCCCATGGCTGTGGTTGCCCTCTGCCCTCTCACACAGGTGTCAAAAGGCATCAAGGTGCTCCCCATGTGCTAGTGGCTAAGAAGCCACCTTGTATCATAAGTATTTCCTTTAATTGTCTTGCTTTTAACACTATAGATATTTTGGTCTTGCTACCCAGTTGCTGTCTTCATGAGAAGATTTTGGGAAATTTAGAAACTCTTCTACTGCCATCTTCCCAAAATCCCAGTCAGATTTATGTACTAAATTGTGTTCACTGGATTGAGAAATGTAGATAATTCAAGACACGTCACAGAGAGAGTCTAGTTCACTTGCAGGTCACTCTGGGTGGCGGCTGCCTCTCCTGTGCCCCAGGGACCTTGGCTGGGCTCTTCTCTCTGCCTCCCTTACCTCATCTCTGGCTGGGCATGGCACTCTGGAGGCTGAGGCAGTAGGATCATCTTGAGTTCAAAGCCAGCCTGGGCAATATAGTGAGACCCTGTCTCAAAACAAAGCAAAATAAAAATACACATGAATCCACAACACACACAAAAACAGGGGAAAAAAAAAAAAAAAAACTTTCCTAATCTACGCCCTAGGAAATGGACTCAGAGGTACTTTGTTTGTAACCCCGCACCAGTAGCTTCACACTAAACAGTTTTCCACCTTTTGGCTGAAGAATCCCACCCTT
The DNA here is from genome assembly GCA_004027915.1 of Capromys pilorides. NCBI lineage: Eukaryota > Metazoa > Chordata > Mammalia > Rodentia > Capromyidae > Capromys > Capromys pilorides. The sequence continues at coordinate 6,298 of PVKN010037268.1, forward strand.
TTCCTTGAATGCCCCTCTGCATTTTCTTCAGAATGAAATTGAATGCTATTTTATTTTATTATGTATTTTTCACAATGTCTCACTACACAGCTCAGACTCATAGAGATCCTCCTGTTTTCAGCCTCCCCAGTAGTGGAATTATAGGCATGTACCACTGTGCCTGGTCTCAGTGGCTGGCTCAGCAGGCCCAGGGGCAGGGCAGTATGGCATGGCGTGGCATATGGTGCTGGGACTCGAACCCTGGTCCCTGGTCCCTGGTCCCTGGTCCCTCGTCATGTTCAGATGTTTGCTTATGTAGGTGCTTAGTCTGCTGAGCTATCTTCCCTTCCCTAATGCTGTTTAAATTAAGATGACAGCAAAATTTATACTCCCAAAATTTATTTTAATGATGTGTAACACACATTAATGTTAATATCACTTTAGCACTAAAAATTATATTTCAGATTCAAATTTCTATAAGATATAAGTATCCATATAAATGGGTAATTACATATTATGTATAAATATAGATATATGCCTGTGACAGGGATTGAACCCTGGGCTTCATTCCTGCCAAGCTCGGGTTCTGCCTCTAGTGAGCCTCAGGCCCTGAGTGTTTTCCATGCATGCACATGCTTGCTTCAGCAGCATGGATGCTGCAGGTTAGAAAGATTCTGAGCCCAAGTCAGCCTCATTTTCTTTCCATTGATATTTGGATTGCACCTCTTTGCCCCTCAGGGTTCTGCTTGTCTCCACCTAATAACCCACTGCCATGCTGGCTGTTTCTCTTTGCAGCTTGCCAACCAGGCAGGCATCCCTCCTGGTGTGTACAACGTCGTCCCCTGCTCCAGAGCCAAGGCCAGCGAGGTGGGGGAGGTGCTCTGCACTGACCCACTGGTGTCTAAAATCTCCTTCACTGGCTCAACAGCCACGGGAAAGGTATGTGGTAGGCCTCAGAAAACAAGCATCATTCTGCTGTTTTTCTTTCTTTCTTTTTGTTTATTCATTGGTTTTTTGGTTTTGGGATTGTTTTTGAGACTGGAGCTGGCTGTGTAGTACAGGCTGGCCTTGAACTTATGGTAATATTCCTGCCTCAGCCTCCAAGTTCTGGAATTATAGTGTGTACCATTACGCCTGGCTTTCTTTCATAGAGTATAAAAGTACAATTTTCTTTCCACTCATCTCCTCTACTGTCCACTCCTCTCAAAGCAGAGGTGTTTGGTCCTGTTGTGCCCCTAGTGGCCACACTGTTACTGTCAGAGAGCTTCAGATGTTGTTGCAGTAATAAGGGAGAGAAAACAGGAGAAGGCTGTGACACTTGCTATTCAAGTCACGGAGATGCCAGAGTGCTTGACAGAGGGCAGTGACCCCTCCTTTGTCATTCTACAGTTTCCTCAGTCACTATCAGAAAAATGCCAACTGTGTTCCTTCCAGGTGTGGTTTTGCTTCTCTTTACCCAGGACATCAATTTGCTCAAGTGACTTAAAGAGAATAGCAATAAGTACAAAAATTATCTGGGCTGTATGTGTAAAACGTGACTGTAGCATACACAAGAACTTGGGTTCAATCCTCAGCTCCAAAATAGTAACACCAGGTGTGAGGACAGCAACAACCTCTGTCAGGAGCCTCTTCTGAGGTGGTCTTCACCAAGGATCTGAGGCTGACCCTCTGGTCCTCAGGTACACACTTTCATCTTGTAGATGAAGCACACAGAGGGCGATATTCTGGAGACGCCCCTGCCCTCTTCCCAGGGCCTTGCAGAGTGGTACAGCTCGTGATGCCTGGTGTCTCCTGTGAGTAGTCTGCTGCGGGAAAGGGCATGCAGAGGCTGATAGTGACTGAGGACAGTGACTGAGGACAGTGACCTGGTCAGTCCTGGGACGCTGAGTCCAAGGAGGTCAGTGGTTGGAGCTAAGGCTGAAAGGACTAGGAGGGGACAGTGCTGCTGCAGCTCCACGGCCCATGGCAGGCCAAGCCGGGTGGGCTGTCGCTGTGGGGAGAAGAAAAGCTGGAGAGACCCGACAGTGACTCCCATAATGAAAACCATCTTCACCCTGGAATGAATTCTGAAGTCTATAGCCTGATAGATAACACTTTTTTAAAATTTAAAATGAAGACAGTCATGTTGAGTCTAAAATGTTTAAGCTAGGTATGGTGGCACATGCCTGTAATCTCAGCACTGAACTGCTGGACTCAGTCTGCTTCACTTGAACTAGCTCAAGTAGTTCTTTTTCATAGCTGTGATTGGACAAGGACCTACTGCCCTGTCATAAATTTAAATACCCTGAGCAGCTTTCTTAGCCATAAACTCTCTTCCTAGAGTCTAATAGTTATATGCACCAGAAGTAACACTTGGCCATTGAACTAGTCCTACCAATTTATTTTGAGGGAATAATTGTACTTAACAGCAAGAATTACAACCCACTTAAACACCCATCATCCAGGGGCTGGATAACCAAGATTATGATACAGATACATAGTGAAATACTACACAGGTAGCTAAAGGAATGTTCTAGAAGCACATGCTGCCATAAGCAGGTTTTCACATTACAGTATTACACTAAAGGAACGAGAATCCAGGCATGCTGGTGCACACCTGTAGTCAGCACACTCAAGAGGCTGAGACAGGAGGATCACTGCAAGTTCGAGGCCAGCCTAGGCTGAAGGCCAGTCTGGATTACATAGTGAGATCCTGTCACAAAAAAAAAAAAAAAAAAGGTAAAAAATGTTAGGATCATGTTAAGATGATACAGATAAATGGCTAGTGGGGAAGATAAGATAAAGTGGTATGGTGATATCCTATTATTTTCTTCAAAGAAAAAGTATGTATTCTGAATACATACCTTGAAATGATGTCAGAGGCAAGCCATATAGCTTGTGGGATTCTAGGTGATTTTTTTTATTACCTTATTTCTATCCTATGATGTTTAAAACTATTCTTTATATTTTAATACTTACATGGTTCAAAAATCAAGGCGTGTTTCCATGTTAGCGTGTTTACTCCACAAAGTCTGACCCTGCCTCCATCACAGCTTCCTATGAACAGCTATTTTTATTTTCTTTTTATTATTATTTTTCTTTCTTATTTATCTTCCCAGTGGGTTTTTCCTCAGTCACCCACAACCAAAGGCGAATGCACATCTTCATCTCTTCCCACGCCCCCTCCCCATACACACTCTGTGCACCTCGCTTCTCTTCTTACGGATGACGCCGTCAGCAGAGGCCTGGTAGCCCGGGCCTCGGGGTCACTGCTCACGCACTGCCCGCTCCCCACCGCCCGCAGGTCCTACTGCGCCACGCAGCCAGCACTGTGAAGAGGGTCTCCATGGAGCTCGGCGGCCTCGCACCATTCATCATCTTCGACAGCGCCAACGTGGATCAGGCCGTGGCAGGGGCCATGGCGTCTAAATTTCGGAACGCTGGCCAGGTGAGTTACGTAAGATCTGCAGGATCTGAGGTGTGGATGATCACTCGGTGTCCCCTCCACCACCCGCTGATCTCCGAGCACGCCTTCTCTTGATTGGCGTGGAAATCACCGTGAGGGGCAGCGCCTTCCAACCGCTGGTGTTAGCAGTCCTGGCTCTGCGTGCTCTCAGCAGCCCCCGGCCCTCTGGTTACAGCTCTGGGGCTCCGGCGCTCCGCAGCAGCCAAGGCTCCAGCCTCAGGAGCCGCCTGGAGCTCCTCTGAGCCGCTTCTGCTGATCTCTGGAGTGGTTCACAGCTGGCAGCTCCCAGTGTGTATAGCTCATTTTGAATGCAATCTGTCCTGCTTCCTTTCACAAAACCAGCAGATTTATAGGACTACTGAACAAGGCTTTAAGCATATATTATACACCAGAGAAGAGCCTCCCAAATTAAGGGGGAGAGTTAGGAGATGCCGCTTAGAGAAAGCAACCGCTGGCCTGTGGTTGGCCCAAATGCAGCCCAGCCTCTTGGTCCAAATTGGAGCCTGAGGATTGGTGCCAATTTAAGCTTGTTCATGGAAACCCCACTGGCTCAAATTCAGGCCTATTATCAGCAAAGCAGCCAGGACAGCTGCCCCTGTGGCTCTCAGCCAAAGCGCGCCCCGTTCTGGCTATCACCTAGGGAGGGGTTGGGCTTTGGTCTGTCTCCCTTCATCCCTCTTCATTCTCTCAGCAAGCATTTAGTGGTTCCCTTTGATTTTACTAAGGACGATTGCAAAGCTTAAGTACACCACAGAGAAGGAAGGCGTAGTCTCCGGCTTCTGCAGGTGTGCTTTAGTTAAACAGTCCTGTCTCTGCTGCCCTTTGAATCTTGTGGCTTCCATGGATCTCCCATACTACGCTTGTCTCTATCAAGCAGATACAGTCATTTCCTCAGATGCAAAATAGCCTTCAGCTGTGAAGGTCTGAGGTCCCTTATCTTGAGGGGGAGTTGGAAGGAAAGAAAATTTGGAAAATGGTTCTTGAAAAAACTCAGAACCCTGCTGCCTGCAAAGATCTGCCTAGATTTCACCCTCCCTTAGATGGGGGCATCAGGGACACCCGAGAAAGGGCATGCAAGCATATACCTCCTAGGTTGTCCTGGAGAGGCCATTCTATATAGGAAAGCTTGGAACATTACAATTGTCGGGAATCTCCTACGTCATCTAAAGTAACTTTTGAGTTTTACAGAGAAGAAACAGAAACTCGGGAAAGACTGTGGATTGAGTGACCCACCCTGAGGAGTGGGCACCGCACGTAGACCAGCATCCCTGAGCCTGTTCCAGCTGCCACCGGGAGCCTGGCTTCTTAGGAAGTGGTCTTTAGTGGTGGCCTCAATATACCTCAATTTAAATGTTTTCAAGAGAGGCTGGGGAGATAGCTCTGTGGCACAAATGCCTGACTGGCAAGTGCAAGGTCATGAGTTCGAACCTTGGTTCCATTAAAAAAAAAAAAAATGCTTTTAGGAAATAGAATACACACCCTAGAAAGGTCCTATTATGAAAAGATAAAATGTCACATACTGTCTGTTTATGTTGATTTTTCATAATTTTCCCCTTTCA
>PVKN010037269.1:0-11276 GCA_004027915.1 Capromys pilorides
CCCATCTATCACCATCTCTCTCTGTCTCTCTCTCTCTCTGTCCATCTCTCTCTCTAAATAACCCAGAATAATCTGCTATAGTTTGGATGTTGATGGAACCTAAACTCTCACATGTGAAACGTGTGTTCATCAACGTGTAGTGACAGAAAATGGGGGACCTTCTGGGAGGTCCTAAAGTCACTAGAGCTATATTTTCAAAGAACAGTGAGTGTAGACCCTCAGTCACTTTCTCTTATTATTTCCTTCTTGTTCTTGAGGTGAAGACTATTTTTTTTTCTATTTTAGGGAAGTATCTACAAGGTGTTCAGGGTCTCACTACTAGATCAGACTCATAGTGATCCGCATGTTTATAGCCTCCCAAGAGCTTGGATTACAGGGTCATGCCACCAGACCCATTCTCAATTGCCCTGTCAGTGCACCCTGGGGGCAGAGCTGGCACGAAGGCCCAGGTATAAAAGCCCTGGGCCCTGTGCCTGCTTGCAGGGACTTTAATCTGCTGAGCTATTTGGCTGGCCATTAAAAGGCACTATTTATTTATTTATCTATTTATTTATTTTTTGTGGTACCAGGGATTGAACTCTGGAGCTTGTGCCTGCCAGGCAAGTGCTTATTCTGCTGAGCTATCTCCCCAGCCAAGACTGTTAACCTGTCATGCCCTGATTATGACTTTTTATCATCACAGGTGCAAAACTATTGTCCAGTGAAGCATGGACAGCAATTTCTAACTCTGTGAGACAGAATAAATATTTTCTGTATTACATAAGTTGATTATTTTAGGTATTTCGATATACTGATACAAGTTTCCTCATCTTACAGTTCTTTAATTAGCAGCATTAGTTTCATCTTCAGCCTTAAGAACCCTTTCTCATGTGACTTCACAATCCCAAGTTTAGGAAATAATTAAGACACGGGCATGTTTGAAAGGACTTCAGTATTCCACATTCTCCATCACATATGATGCTTTATCATATCTGTACTTTATTAGTCTATGTAGAGCTGGCTAAGGGAATATTAATTCCGTTGTGTTTCTGTCTATTCCTGGTTCTACTACAAAACACTTAAGACTAGGTTACTTTTTTGTGTGTGTGTGTGCGGGGTCTCACTACACAGCTCTGACTCATAGTGATCTTCCTGTTTCCTGCCTCCCAAGTATTGGGATTACAGGTGTGTGCCACCACGCCCAGACTCCTACGTCAGCTCAGATCACCTGAGAGCTGGGGCCAGCAGGGCAGGCAAGGCCAGGAATCGAACCCTGGCCCCTGTGTTTACCTAAGCAAATGCTTAGTCTGCCGAGTTATACCGCTGGCCCTAGACTATGGTAACTTAAACATGACAGATATGTGTTTCTCACAGTCTTGGAGGTTGGACAGTGTGGGATCAAGGCACTAGCAGATTTCTTGTCTGATGACAATCAGTTCCTCATCAGTGCACCTCCCCTTTGTCCTCAGATGTTAGAATGGGCCAGGGTGCCCTGCCAGTCTTTTTGTATAAGGACAGTAATCCAATTTGTGGAGGAAGAGGCCTCATGGTCTCATTACTGAGTAAGGAGTCTACCTAGTAACTTCACACTAGTATTACATCCAACACGAATTTTTGTAAACACGTCAGTATTCAGATCATGGAAATGCTATGGGAGTAAAAGCAATGTACTGGAACATTTTACTGTGCATGGTTTTATTCCTAGCTCTGGGTGCTTGCTTGAAGGTATTCATTGGTTCCAGAAAGTCACTTGATATCTGATGTCTGTCAACTTGCATTTTCAAAGAGGAAAGATTGATCTCAATATCATATCAGTATACTGATTTTGTACTGTATTTTAAATATCCATGAAACTTCTTGGACTGAAAAATGAACATCTAGAAAATGTTATATAAACTGCTTTAGAAATTAATAAAATATTGCTCAGAAGCACATTCAGGGGTATGCTTTGAGGTAATATTTCCAATCGCTACTTAACAACATCTGCTTGCAATTGAAGATTTATTAGTCTCTTGTATAAAAATATGTAAGTAAATTTATTCTGAGGATATTATAAACTTATATAATTGAAAACTTTGTATAAGGAAATCTTACCAAAATGGAGTTTCCTATTGTTCTTTCATTTTCATTAATGAGCTTATCATAATACAATAGATATCTTTTCACTGTTTATGAGTGATAAGAGTTAGCAAGACCCAAAGGAGATAGTCAGAGTAATAAGCTATTGGGAAAACAGAAAAGAAACAGAGCTGACAATTGAAGGGACAAGGGAGGCCAGCCTGGGCATCCTTGCACAGTGCGTAAATACTGCATATTCTTTAACAGAACTTGCAGCCAGTGGTCCAAGTTGTTGCTCAAGGCCAAACTCCAAGAGATATAGGCAAAGTCCTGCTCTCAACACGCCCTCTAAGCAAAACTGCCTTGCAATAACTAGAGTGTGAAAATATGCTACCATATTTTTCAGTGTCCAGAGGGTACAGTAATGCACGAGAAAAAAAGAAGATTCATATTTATTTCTCCCACCCTTCAAAAAGTAGTTTACAAATAAATTAAGTTATTTTCCAGCATTTCGTCTATCAAATTGCATCATATATCCTACAGGAAATGCATACAGCCTAAAAGATAAAATAATACTTGTAGGCATGAGAACAGACTAATAAAACACCATCCTGAATTTCTTGACAAGCAAACCACCTAAGGCGAGAAATAGTCGAGTATGATAGAAAAATGAAAAACGAAGAATGCTCAGATTACCTCCCGGTAGGGCTGTTTTATGGCGTGATTAATGGACAGAGGGCTGGATAGGTCCTGTTGAAGGGATACTCAATCTTAGAAACAGTAAGTCACAGTGATGCACTTATTTGCTGATACACACTCAAGACTCTTAGCATATGCTCTGGATAATAGAATCCCAACATTTCTAATTCAGTAGTTTTCTAACGACACAGTTATTACTATGTTTGAATATATTTTATATACTTAAAGGAGCACAAAGGCATTTATCTACTCTCACGCAACAACAGATTCTGTATTAATACTGATGATTTAATTGGCAAGGTCTGTCAGCAGGGTTCTGCTATTTGCTGCTTAAACAGACTTGCTATTTAATAGATGCCTAGCCAAATATTCTAGGTCACTGGTTGGAACAAAATGCTACAGGAACATGTTGCAACCTTAGTTTTTACTCCTTCTAGGCCATCTTTACTCGGCCTCCTGCAAATTATATTCATTAAATCTTCTTTTGGTAGAAACATATGACCTTTAAATTTACAGCAAAGACAGAAAATCTAATTCTTTACATGCATATTGGAGATTTCTTTTGGCATACTTTCAGTGGTTTAATTGACAACACTCAAAATCATTCATCACATATGAAATGAAAAATATATTGTGGTTGTGTGAACCATAGAGGTAAGTATGAGTTGAGTTTTGTTAATACATTGAAGATATGATATATCATGAGTTCTGAAGAAAAAGCAGCTTACTTTTACTGCAAGACTTTCTTCGAATAGGTGCTAGGACTACATAGAGAACAGGAACATAAAATACCAATGGTTGCTTCTCTCCTAGAAGCAAATGGTAAGCAGTGTAAGAAGTGAGTTTGCTGATAAAGAGCTGGGAAGAATGGCTTTCTGGTTTCTCAGGAGGGCGAATTGCATGCTGAGGCACTGTAAGTGCAAACATCACAGACTAAACTAGAGTAAAGAGCCTTTAAGCATTTGTTTGGCTGTCCAAGTGAGACATAACTCAATAAGACTTTTATAATTAAAATTGAATAAAAAATATTGGCTTTATTGAGTACTGCTAGTGTAACACTCGTACACATGCATGCATGCACACACTAAACCTTATAGTTCTTTGTTCTGGTAGGGACAGATACTGAATAAGGCTCTGCCTTTTCCTGGGTTGTTGATAAGGATTTGAGAAGACTACAAGGATAATGGTTAGGATGATCAGGGATATGTGTAGGAATGGTTGACCTTTTCCTTTTCTGTGTCTTATTGTCATGAGGTACACTTGGATTCTGTAGGTCTTTTCCCTTGGTAAACTTTAAGGTGAGAATCAGCAGCTAGAGCCCATACCAATAATAAAAAGACCTATAAATGCACATTTACAAACTATGAACATAGATACTTTTTCGTTCATCTCAGTGAATATTTTTTGCAGGTCTTCTTTGCATGAACAATGTTCTGAGAGCTCTGGGTGTGATATACTCAAGGAAGTCTAACCTGGTCAGAAATCCCCCAGAACTGTCATTTGTCCTAGATGCAGTACCAAATATGATTCTACAAAAGATGGATATCAATATTATCTCCCAACCTGTGCACTCTAGTAACAATGGATTTCTATAATAAAAGTCAAAGTGGCTAAGCATTTCATAAAACAAAATTGGATTCATATTGGGAAAACTATTATTGGTTTAAAGATAAGCATGAAGACAAGCCTAATTTTACTAGTAAGAAGTGAAATGCAAATTGAAAGAGTAGTTAAATAATGTTTCACATTATTTTATAAAAATCAGAAAGCATAAAAATGCCATATGCTGGTCAAACTGTGAGGAGAACATAAATTTTCATGCTTTATTGGTGGGGCATTGGGCATGAAATCTGTCAGTAATTGAAGAAATTAAAAGTAATCAAGCCCATGCAACTGCCAACCACTCCCAGGCATACATATTTTCCAGACAGGATTTCAAGATTTATAAACAAAAATACAGGGCAATCTGTTAAGTTTTAATTTCAGACAAAAAAATGACGTAATATCCTGCTTATTATTTTATCTTAAGAAGTTTTTAACACAAAATTCAAATTTAAATGGGTGTCCAGTACTTGATCTGCGAAAGGTAATCCTAGTACAACTGTTAGAAGATGACAAAAAAATGTGAAAGTATTTATTACAATGTCCTTTGCGGAAGTCATGTGCTGGCACCATTTAGTTGACGATCAGTAGGGAAATTCTTTTTCTTTCTTTCTTTCTTTTTTTTTTAAACAATAAAACAACAAAACAGCCCATTTATTTGTCAACTTTGTTTGCTTTGCATTTCTGTTTTTCCCTCAGAAGTGTAACTCAGCACAAAGGCCTTTGCCTGAGCTGCTTATCCTCGGTAACTTTCTATTTTTCTTATTTATTTATTTATTTATTTATTTATTTATTTATTTATAGTATGTGGTTTGTAGTATGCAAAGACCACATCTGTCACGGGATGTTGGCCCATGCATATAACATCTTGTTTGACTATATTTTTTATGCATTTAGTACAGGTTCTATAGGGTCTCCCTACACAGATCAGACTTAGTGATTCTCGTGTTTTGAGCCTCCCAAGTGCTGGGATGACAGGTTCACACCACCATGCCCAGTCTCAATTGCCAACTCACCACATCCCAGGGACCTGGTAAGTCTGAGACGAGGTAAATCTAATGTAATTAGGTAAACGAGGTAAGTGTGATTAGGCTGATTTATTTATTTCTGTTATCACTGTTTATTATTAATTTTGGGGTTCCTTTTCTCCATATGGGTTTGGTAGAAATGTTCTCTTAAATACTATTCCCCTTGTTCATTTAAATGTTGTTTTAACAGCGGCCAAATAGCTCAGCAGATTAAAGTGCCTGCAAGCAGCTGCAGGGGCCGGGCTTCAATCCTCAGACCTGCCATGCCAGCCCTGCCCTGGGGTAGTGCTGAGAAGGCAATTGAGGCTGGGGATTGTGGCATGCACCTGTAATCTCAGCTCTTGGGAGGCTGTAAACAGCTGAATCGTTCTGAGCCTGATCTAGCAGTGAGACCTTGAACACCCTGTAGACCCTTCCATAAGTTACAAACAAACAAACAAAATATTGTTTTATGTCTTTCTTTTCACTCATTTCATCTCTATCCCTTGCTCAGTTTTTTAAGTCAGTTACCTATAACTATTATTTTAGTGATAAAACAATAGCTGTCTTCCCAGTACACAAGATCTCCTTCCCTTAAGCCACTAACCCTCTCTAACCATCTCCTCATCTCCTCTAAACACTTCCTCAAAACAGGATGTTCCTAGTCTACTACATCCGAACCACCAAGCCAACTCTAGGATTTTGACAGCAAGGTTTACTACTTTTCAGTTTTCATATCAGCGTATGTCTGCTCAGTTTAGTTTTGTATCTGTATGTGTATCTACCTCTACCTATACATATTCATAACATGTATTTTAAGTTCTAGAATTTTCACTGGTCGTTTTCACTGGTATTTTCTCTTTCTCAGTAGATATTTTCTATTTATTTTCTTACTTAGCATATTTACCCTTATTACTTTGAACATTCTTATAAGAGATACTTTAGAATCCTTGTATAGTAGTTGTTTGGTTCTAGGACCCATCTCCCCTGAAGACACAACCCCTTAACAATGACTTACTTTTGTCTGTATTGGTAATGATTGATTGATTTTGAGACAAGGTCTTGCTAGGTAATGGGGCTTTTAACTCACAGTGATCCTGATCCTCCTGACTCAGCCTCCTTAGCACTAAACTGGGCCACCACAGCCAGGCCAATTTTGTTAGTTTTAAAATGAACTTCTTTGAAAAAAAAATTGTTTTCTGTTTTGTTTTGCTTTCTTGATTTGGTTTAGTTCTGTTTCCTGGAAGAAGGCCCGAAGCTGCTTCAGAGCTCCTGTCCATCTTAAACTCACTGTTCTTGCAACTTACCTGCACAATTCATGGTTCTCCTCTCCACAAGTCTCTCCTCTGCATGATTTTCTTCTCAGCTTTCTACATTTCTCTCAACTATCTGCCCTGGTTTTGCCAGTCCAATTGCAAGCTGTTTATTGTGTTAAATTTTACTAGTCCCTGGAAGCACAATAAAACATAAACTTCAGAAAGCAAATGTTACCTGCCTGATGTTTATAAGATCTGAGCTAGAGCTAAAATCTTGGTGAAAGTAACTCAGAGTTCGCAGGCTTGTTTCTTCCCTTCATGCTGATGATCCTTCCTGTGATACAAAGGATTATTACTTGCATTTTTTCTTCTTGAATTGAGACAGCAACCATTCCCTACAATTGCCAGCCAGTGTTCTAGTGTCCTACAGAATGACAGTACTGTTTTGCATTCTCAGAAATAATAAGAATCCCATTGTTCTTAGTCTTCATCTGTATTTGGTTTTGCCAGATTTTTACTTTTTATTTTCTTAATTTTAGTGAGAAAGAAATAACAATGAGACAGTTTCAAAACCGGTTAGTAAGACAGCCACAATAATTAGTACATTGCATATTGTTGTCTTCATAGTAGTTGTTCGGAGTACAAGATGCAGGCATGATATCTTGTCTAAACAGTTTTAGTACCAATCTCTCTTCTCAGTTGCTGTATATTGTAGAAGTACAGAGATGAGACAAAAGCCTCATATCCTGAGGGAGCAGGGAGCAATAAACAGAGCCCAGGGACAGCTGCAATCTGTTACTTGTAAATCCCAGAAAGCTAGGATTCAAGGAGGCAGATAAGAGCTTCTCCTGATGGCTCCCTATTTGTTGTTTTCTCCCCTGTATGGAATGATATCAATTAGTATTTGTGTGAACCTAGTGATAAGGAAAGGGGACAAGTCAATAGAGAATGTGGTCCTCCTTTACTAAAGTGAGTATGCATGTGGTCACTTTCACTAGCCCAAAATAAAACTGAGATGCTTCTAGGTCTCTGGGCTCACTTCGAGAGAGATTAATCTCAGTGAGACCTTTTTTGGGTCTTTTCATTGTTTCTTTCAGCACAGACTCAAAACTTACAACAGTATATATATATATATATATATATATATATATATATATATATATATATATATATATTCCAATAGTCTCTAATAGTAGTGGGTTGTCAGCAGAACTGGCAGTGTCGGAATCTGTTGACTTGAGCCTTTTACAGCTCAGCATATTAATATGACTTTACTTCTTATACCACATGGTTAGACTTTTCAGCTGGATAGTTAGGTCCAAGATAAAGCAAGATCTATATAATAAAAAATGTAACTTTTGTATGTGACAAGGTCATTCAAATCCCCTCGGGATTTACCCTGAAACCATGCACAGCGTTTTGTAGATCTTTGCCATATTTTCAGATTATAACCAGTTTTTATAGATTTATCAATACTGTGATTTCTATGCATCTTTATTATGTGAAATTATTCTGTGATATTTTAAATATTATTTCAGAGGATTCTTTTATTTATAGTTTCCAAGATAGAAATCTTGTTTGTTGTATTCAATCTGCATAAATTCTCTCTTCATCTCAGTGTAATCTTTAGTTGACTTCACTGTGTGAGCCAATTTTTGTGTAATTATTCTGACTCGGATTTGAGTTAGATTACTTTTAGGGGTACACTAATGCATCCTCAACTATTTTTTTTTATTTATAATCAATCTCTCATGATTCCTTTCTCCATATTTTATTATTAATTTTCTCATGCTTTTTCAGATCATATGAGTATTATTATTTTGACATCATACTCTACCAGCTGTCTTTTTTTTAGCTATCAACCCAAAATTTTGGGTAAAACTACATTCATTTTGCTAGCCACACAATTTGTCTCAGTTAGTTTTTACTCGTTGCTGGGACAAATACCTGACACTCAAAATGAGGGAAGGAAAGGTTTATTTAGCTCACAGTTGCTGGAGGTGTCAGTCCTTATTCGCCTGGCCCAAGGCTGAGTGGAACAGGGCAGGGATCATCCAGTTCATGGCAGCAAAACAGCAACAGTCGTGACAGAGGCAACAGACCAACCAGGGCACAGAGAGCAACAACCAATATCTATCGCTCTGTCTCTCTTTATATTACATTCAGGCTCTCTGCATCAGCCTATCCACCTTAGGCTATACCCATAATCCCAGAAGTACTCAGACTGATAGTCTCATCAGTACTAAAACACATAATCCCAGTGGATCATGAGTCAAGTCTCAAACTCTAGAAGTCCCTGCCCCATGATTGCATGAGGCTTCAGGGGGACAACTGGACAAACCATAACATTCCACCCCTGGACCCCCAAGGTCTCATGTACATCATTTTGTGCAAAAGACATTTTAGTCCATCAGTGAGAGTTACCAAAGTCACAACAGTTTCAGCATTGCTGAAAAGTCCAAGTCTCTTCCCAGATCCAAGGCAAACTCTCAACTGTGAGCTCCCGTACAAAAGAATAGTTAAACATATCCAACACTCAAAGGCATAAAATAAACATTATGATTCCAAAAGTTGTAAACAACAAGGTAATACAAAACACTGGGACCAACACATGTCCAAAATACAGCAGGGTAAACATTAAATTCCATAGTTCTAACTGGAACATCTGAAGCAGTCTGCACTGAGTTGTGACTTCCAAAGGCGTTACACGGCTCCGCCCCTACAGCACTCTTGGTGGTAGTTTCCATTGCTTTTTTCTTAGGCCAGATTTGCTCTCTCTTTGTAGTTTCCCTTAGATGATCCACGTTTCTGGCTTTTCCAAACTTCTGGGGTTTCCATCAAATAGGCTACTCACTCTCTGCTTCACACACTGCCCTTCCAGGGCACACTGCCTGGCCTACAAGGCCTTCGTCTAAATTTGAGGTGGAAGGCTTCTTAACTTCAGAGCTCCCGTGTTCTGAATGCGCCTAAAATGAATGCCGTGTGGATGATGCCAAGAGTTGCTGTCAGCTGGATCAGTAGCCAGGCTTCCTTCTCTATTGACTGTAGGGATCAAGGGCCTAGATCAATGAGCACTCTGACCCCAATTCTGAGAAATAAATTCTCCATGCCGGCGCCATTTTAAATCCTTGTTTGGCCACTGTTGCCATTCTGGTACTTGGGTCTCTGTGGCTTTCTTCTCAAGGCAAAATCTCTCTCCCTTGTAATTCTGAGGCTAAAAAGGGTGGAGAGCTGCCGCCTCTTGTGATGCCCTCAGGCCATCCTTTTGATTCTCTGGTTCCTTCCCAGCAATGGAGATCCTTTGCAGTCCACAGCTCTCCTGGTGCTTCCTTCCTGGCCAAACTCACAACATTTTAAATCATCCTTCTTGATTCTTTGCTCTCAATTTTCAACATAAATCTGACTAAAAGCTGCCAATAACAACCATGCCACTTCCCCAATAGTTTGCTGCTTTTAAATATCTCTTGAAAGACTAATCAGTCTTCCATGCTTAATCTCAGTCTTAGGCAAAGTCTCTGGGCATGAGCAAAATTCCGACAGACTTTGAACCAATCCATAGCACATATCATTTAGAGTCCAACAATCAACGCTGTCCTTCTCAGCAGAAACCTCTTCAACCTGGTCTTTACAGGCTGGCCTTCTGTCAATCTTCTGACCAGAATCTCCTCTACAGAACAGCTGAAGCTTTTCCAGCTCTTTGCAAGTAGAAGACCTCTCCAAATATTTGCTTTCTCAACTCATAAGCCATTCTTTATACCCAGGCTTCAAGCCAGTCTTCTGGTCTGAGTTCTGACCAGAATCTCCCAGCCAAAGCTTTTCCAGTGCTTCGCTTGTAGGAGACATCTCTGAACCTTTCCTCTCTCTTCCCATAAGCCATTCCCAAAAGCTCATAATCCACATTGTCAGGTATAGCCACAGCAAAGACCCCACTTCTTTGGTACCAAATTCTCAGTTACTTTTTACTCATTGCTGGGACAAATACCTGACACTCAAAACGAGAGAAGGAAAGGGTCATTTAGCTCACAGTTGCTGGAGGTTTCAGTTCCTTTTCGGCTGGCCCAAAGCTGAGTGGAATAGGGCAGACAGCATCCAGTTCATGGCAGCAGAACAGCAACAATTGCAACAGGGCAACAGACCAACCAGGGCGCAGAGAGCAACAACCAACATCTGTCTCTCTGTCTCTATTTATATTACATTCAGGCTCTCTGCCTCAGCCTATGCACCTTAGGCCTCACCCATAATCCTAGAAGGACTCAAACCCATAATCCCGTCTGTACTAAAACACATAATCCCAGTGGATCATAAATCAAGTCTCAAACTCTAGAAGTCCCCACCCCATGATTGCATGAGACTTTGTGGGGACAACTAGACAAAGCATAACATGTTTGTTAGTTTATTTTCATATGTTTAAGTAGGACAACCCATTTTGGTTGAAGCCGACAGATTGGCGGCATTCTACCCAAATGCCGAAGCCTGTGGTCAGGTCAATCTTTTTCACTAGTTTAATGTTAATTACAAAACAAGTCCATACTATTTGTGATTCTCCTAAATTGAAGAGATCCTGTTTCAGAGGATCTTTATGAATCTTTCTTTCTTTCTTTCTTTCTTTCTTTCTTTCTTTCTTTCTCTTCTTCTCCTTCTCCTTCTCCTTCTCCTTCTCCTTCTCCTTCTCCTT
>PVKN010037270.1:0-11281 GCA_004027915.1 Capromys pilorides
AAAAAAAAAAAAAAAGTGAAAAGTCAGTACTGCTCTCCGGTGAGGGAGTGGCCTGGTTTTATCTCTACTAGTCAGCTAATGTACAGTGTCAGAATTGTAGCAAGCTCAAAGGACAAGTTCAGTATTAGGGTTAATTTTCCAGGTCCTGCTGAGACTTAGATTATAATTGCTTTTAAAAAAAGATTATAATTGCTTTTTGATATCTGTATGAATTGTAAGGTTGACTTGTCTAAAAGAATTTCTAAGAGAAGCTAACATATATTTTTTCTCAGTTTCATATCAGTTCATCAGGTTTGTCTCATGTCATTCCCTATATGAAACCAGTAATTCAGTTGCCATAACAGAAATCAGAACCCTTTGGCCTTGCTGGAATGCTACTGCAGGGGTTCCACAGGGTTAATTTTGATATCTAGTTAGGCTGGCCTTATATGAAAGGAATCTTCTGTTATAACTTCGTTTCTATGACCTACTGTAATTATGTATGACTTCCTATGTGCATTTATGTGAAGATACACATACGCACCCTATAAGTTAGTTTCTTATCCTTTTGTAGACACTTATCAATCTCAAAGGTAAAGAATCAGGCTGTATTAATAATGTATTATTATATTGGGGCTGGGGAGATAAGTCAGGGGCACAGATGCCTGCCTGGCAAGTGCAAGGTTCTGAGTTCGATCCTTAGTTCCAAAAAAAAAAAAAATTGTAGTTTAGAATTCTCTAGTTTAATATATAGATTATAAGAAATAGGTATAGAAGTAAAAGGGAAATTATTTTCTCCTAGATTACCATTTATCTGACCACATTATATTTCTCTAGGCTTCCATTTCATTGAGAATTTTGTCTGCCTATGAAAACTCGCAAATCATAATCATTAGGTTATACATGCAAGGAGACTAAGACTGTGTTTGTTTCATTGCCTTTGAAATCATTGATGTCTTTGCTTCACAGACATGTCACTTTCCAGTGACCATGAAGATCAGGGCTTAGTGGACAGTGGCAGAGAACCATGAGGAACTTAGTGCCTAGCTGTGGGGTCTAGCCTTTTCCTCTAAGCAGAAAACACACTTTCAGGAGTTAGGATTTTGGAGAGGAAGCCAAACACTTAGCAGGGATCCTGGTTGGTGGTTTTGGCTTCTGCCTCCCTCTGAATCTGCTGAGGGCATCTTAGCTTCAGCATGTTCTCATCTGTGAAAATGAAGCTTAGTATTTCCTTCGAGAACCCTTGTTCAGAGCCCCAGGGAATGACATGATGGGATGTGACCCTGAACTTCAAACCATGCTTTACCTCCAAGACAAGATGCAGTGGAAAGAGCATGCGCAGTGACAGGGAAGACCTACTATTTGCTCATGGGATTCTAAGAAAATCTGTTGACCCTTTTGACCTGTTGTGTCCTTGTCTATAAATAAAAAATAGTAACATCCCGCTTTCCTTCTGGGTAGAAAAGCAAGTGAGACAGTAGATATGCAGCATAGGCTTAGTGGAACTATTCCTTTGACTTCTCAACCACTTCCCATGTTTATAGTAATATTATCATATTTCTCATGACTTCTGAGAGTTTTCTATCACAATAGCCAATGAATCTGCTAGGGGGAGGTTGCAAAGATGAATCCAACCCTCTCGTTTTTCTGAAGAGAGATTTGTGTCTGGCCCAGAGACACTCACTGAGATAGAGGGGAAGTCATATATTGTCATTTATCTAATAGGACAGTAAGAGAATGAATATTGGAAAAATGAAGTAGGAAACTAAAATATTAATAGTTTTGGTAACTATGAAAAAGGATTTTGCAAAGGTCTTTCCCTTGTTTTTGGTGATGTTTTGTGGGGTTATTGACTTACATATCTGACTTTTGTTTTGCCCAAAGCAGCCGTGACAATTAAGCCTCACATCTGTGCTTCTTTCTAATTGGGAGAGTTGGACCTTACCTAGCTTTTGGGGGTGCTGCACCATAGAGTTGTGAAATGATTGACAAATGGGTGTCATTGAGGATGTGACCTTTTGATAAGCATTGACAAGCAACCAGAGTTATCTTAGAAGAAAAGGCACTGGAGTGTGATTATACTTTCCCCAGGCATCGCGAACCCCAGGCATGCTCCTTAGATGCTTAGGAGCAGCTGGTCTCATGGCCTACACACCTGTGTACCACTCCCTAGGACCTGAGTTTTGAAATATGAAAAGCAGATGACCCTAGGCTGGGAATGTGGCTTAGCAATATAGCATGTACTTAACTTATGCAAGGGTCTGGGTTCAATCCCCAGCACCAAAACAGAGTAACAACCTAAAGGGCAGATGGCCTTGAAAAGCTTGATTTAGCAAAGCCTACTGAAGAATTTAAAACATCAAAACAAACTCGACAACATGGTTATCTTTTTTGGAGAACAAATGCAAAATCTGTCACCTTTATAACATAGTCCATGAAGTTTCCCACAGTCACAAAGGTTTCCACAAAAAATGTATGTGAAGCAAATGTGGTGAAAGTCTAACATCAGTCAGAGAGCTCCCCCTGTTTTTCAAATGAACTCTAAAACCTCTAGCTGTTTTGTGGGAAGAAGGGACAGGGAGGACAATATTTGTAAGCCATATGGGGAGATTTGCATCTTCTAGTGCAGCTGAAAATATCCCAGGTCGGCCATGATAGCTCCGTGATTGACATTTTTTGGAAAACACACAAATCTCCTGTTCTGCTGTGGCACACAGCTGGGAGCTGTCTGATAAGTGGCCGTAGGGCCCAGCTGTGGAGGGCGCTTGCGAGTGACCCTGACTCTGTGCTCTGTCCTGCCCTCTGCAGTGCGTGCCTCCCGAAGAAGCCTGTATCTCGTTGGATGCTGCCATGATCTGGGCCATGATGCAGAACAAGAAGACATTTACCAGGCCACTGGCTGTGATCCACCAAGCACAACCTAAAGGTACCCTTGGGGAGACTGAGTCAGGGAATGGCAGTCCCAGGGCTCTTCTGAGGAAGATCTAATATTATAAATTAAAGCACTGTTTTATTCAGAAGACCTGTTAGTAACCTTCCAAGAGGAGGATTCTTTGTTCAAGGAGTCTTGAAAACATTTAAATGTTTAAAGCTGTCCCTGGTGTACTGGTACTTGCGCCCAGTCCACAGCCTATTTCTGTGACCATTGCTAGTAGCAGTGCCGGCTATAGGCTACTATAATGCTTTTGATTATACAAATACCTACAGATGCCTTCAAGAGGCTGTGATGGAAATATGTCCAGCTTAGGTGTTCCAGGAAGAACATAATGAAGAACCACTGCCAAATGTATTTAATAATCCCATTTTTAGAATTGTACACAGTTGTGTTTGTTACTTGAAGCCAAGGGGCCTCTTCCTACATGTACAGGAATGTTTATACCTTTAGAACAAGAGGAAGGAGGTTCCCTGAGAAGCGTAGCTTTGGGACCTGGGAGGACAGGCAGGGCATAGGTTGGGCCAGCCGATATCTGGGCAGTTATAGAGTCCCTGTCTAGAAACAACCTGTAGTCTCCAGAGGCATCACTGTCTATGGGTGTTAAGCTGAGAGAAGACTGGGAGCCCAACAGTGAATTTTATGCTGCCAGGGTGAGATATTCCAGGGCTGGGAGCTGCGGGCCATCTCCCCAACCCTGAGAGGGTTGTGAGGAGTCAGAGAGGAGTCAGTGAACAGCTTGGTTCCAGCTGCTTAGCATTATTAGCTGAGAGACCTGCTGCCTGCTGCTGACACCAGATCTAGAGCTCTGGGGCCCCTATGGGATTCACTTGTGATCTAAGCCTCATTGGGTTGGGGTGTGGCTAGCCTCAACAGTGGAGATGGCTCTGCAGCAGAGAGACCTACCAAAGCAGCAGTGTGTGGGTCCTGCTCTTTTTTTTTTTTTTTTTTTTAAACTGAGTGAGCTTTGTAAGGATAGCTGTGTTGTTCCAGTTGTGGTATCTGGCTCTAGAAGCTTCTCTCCTCCTGGGGGCAAGTTCACCATAAGAGGTAGGTGAATGCATGCAGGGTAGGACATTGGCTCTGGGTCTACTCTTAGCTTTTCCACTGACTATGAGACCCCAGAGCAGTCATTTGCCTCTTTGAGTTTCATTTTCATCACCCAGAAAGGAGGCGTTTGACCCAGATGGCTTCCAGAAACTTCAACACTCAGCAGTGTCTTTGGAAGGAACAAAATGCTTTCATTTCCCAGCCATCCTAAAGTTGTTCTGAGAGGATGTGTTAGATGTTCAGTCATTTCTCAGCAATGAATTTTGTTATTCTTTTACTTTTATTGCTTGGTTTTCAACCATTTGAAAGTTATAACAGAGAATCTTTTGTTAAATGGGTTGCCCAAACACTAGTTTTCTTTTTGGGGGGTGTTCAGGAGAAAAAAAACAATAAGACACTACTTGCATTGCAAAGAATCACAATTGGGCCACAGCTGGCTCTATTTTATACCGTGGAAGTAGCCTAACATTAGCAGCAGCCACCTTGTCCCTGTCTGCTACTCTTACCTCTGTTTAGAGAGGTAATTCTGCACAATTGAAGGCCGCAGCTTGCTTTTTCCTGTGCCAGACATTAATTGCCCATTAATACTGCAGGAGTATAATTTCCAGCAGTTCATTCATTCTTTTAATTCTGGTGGGGGTTTTCTTTAGTAATTGCTCTTATAAATTAGGTAATTACTTTTATTCAAGCTTTGTGCAATTATACTAAAACTTTACTATTTTCTTTACATAAAAGTTCAAAAGGAAAATTTTACCAAGTAGCAAAGCAATTTCATGAGATTTTGCTGAGGCTAGATTTTAATGAAGAAGCGTGTAGGTGAAGAAAGTTTTATTGCTTAGATTTGTTAAACGAATCGAGAAAGTTAAACTTTAGACTAGCTTCCTAGGGCAGTATGCAAATTCACTGTCTAACTTAGCACTAAATGAATAGGTTTTCTGGCAGTTTTCAGCTCTGTAAGGACTCTTCTCACCTTTTATATTTATTTTCTAAAATCCATTCTTATCAGTGCAGAATATTGGAGTCTGTACTTTTTCTTCACAGGGAACTGGAATAGCCATTTGAGAAGGGAAGGTGACCAGTTACCTAATAACACTGGCTGATTTGAATAATAAATGGGTCGTGAAATTCTCCCATTGGGTAGGCAGATCATGTATTAAGATTAGGTTTGGAGGTAAAATTTTCCCAATCCCCATCTTTGCTAGCCTATACTACACTGGTACCCTTCAAAGGCCATGGAAAGCTCCAACGCTCCCTGCCCACTCGGGCCATCTTATTTTTAAATTGGTTGGTTTTCTAGGGAAGCAGATAAAGGCAGAGAGCCAGGCAGAGAAAGTGGTGACCACCACTGCCAGTAACAACATAGATGTCATTCAGGTGACATTTTCTTCCCCCAGGGATCAGGGAGAGCAAGTCATTAAGAATATAGAAATAATTGTGAGTCCCTCTTTGCCACCTTTGACCTCAAGTCCCTTGGAAACCAGTATTGCTTTCCTACTTGAACGCTCAACAGTAAATGAGAGGCCGTGGAGACGATGATCCAACACCTACTAAGAGTTCACTGGTACTGGACTCTGTGTTAGATGCTTTATGTAATCATTGTTTAATCTTTCTGGCATCTCTGTACAGAAAGAGGCTAAATAACCCATCCATGGTATGCAACTTATAAATGGCAGGGCTGGGATCCACATCCAAGTCTTTCATGCCATAGCCTCTGTTCTTAAACCCTATGCCTCATCCCAATTTAGTTTTTAATAAAAACTACCATGAACATAAGCATCTGTCTCTTCATTCTCCCCTTCCCCCTCTTCATCCATTGTCATTTTTTTTTTTTGTGGAACCGGGGATTGAACTCAGGATCTTGTGCTTGCCAGGCAAGCGCTTGTTCTACTGAGCTATATCCCCAGCCCCATCCATTGTCATATTGATATTCAAATTACCACCCAAATACTGTGGGTGCAATGAAGGAAGAATTTTGAAAGGAAGATGAATTTTTTTTTCAAAGCTGTTCTTTTAGTGGGTGAAGATGTTAGGAAATATGTAAACTGTTTAAAAGTATAAGAAAAGTGTGTTAAAGTTCAGAAGAAGTTCTGTGACTATTGGATTATAACTCACAGAAAACCTCAAAAACATGAATAGTTTATGCATTCTATGGTTTATGGCAAAACAATGAAAATACTTGAGGTGGTGCCGTCCTACCATATTTTGTGAAAAGTTTTTGAAGTACAGTCATGCTGGTGCTGTTTGCTTTGGAAGCTGTGACTGCTCTTTACAGCATTTGAAAATGGTTGGGCTTGCACAAATAAAGATGGTTATAGCACATCAGTGATGAATTTAAAAGATGGTAAGAGGGAGGATAATCTTTGCCCTGAAAAAGGGTGCACATATACCAAGAAGTGTGGACATAAAAGAGCAATAAATGTCATCTATAACTTGCTTTGATTCATAGGCAGTACTTGATTCTCAGCAAGTTAAATGTTTGAAATACTGAGTTTTCTCCAAATTTCCACCACATAACTTTAAAAAATAGAAGCACCTGCAGTCGTGCACACTTAGGGAATGTTAATTTCCTTTCCTCTCAGCCAAACTAGCAGGGTTTATGGGAGGGGGTTGAGGTAGAAGAAAAAGTTGTGAGTGTCAAATGGAAATTAATCTAAGAGAGGCATTACTTTTTGGAACACACATTTGAGTTTTCCAGAACAAAATACTCTGCTGGAGCAACCAGCTTTTATCCTCTAGGTAGAGATGAAAGGAAACAGTGGAAAGATAGAAGAAATGTTTCACTGACAGAATAGCGCACGCAGTGTCTGTCCAGTGGGGAAAGCATTATAGGGATTTTTATTCTTTTTGTACTTCCTAATTGAAAAACTTTATTTTGGAAAGTTTCAAGTATATGCAAAAATAGAATGAACCATCGTGAACCCACCATCTGTCTATTTATGGTAAATCTTACTTTATCACTTCCTACTGTCCACTGAATTATTTGGAAGGAAACCCAGACAGTTAATTTCATCCATAAATGTGCCAGTATACACTTCTGAAGGTTAAGAACCATCAGAAGATCTCAGGCAGGGAACCAATGAGTAGGTCACTTAAGAAGAAGGTTCTGAAGACAGGTTGAAGATTGAGCTGCTAGAGCAAGTGCCAGCAATGCGTGTATAGACTGTTTATGATTATATAGTCCACAGCAATGTTTATTGAGACCCTCTTATGTTAGGAATGTAGTCTACAGATTATCGTATTTTTAAGACCCTTCTAGCCCAGAAGAATGTTTCTCAATCACTATAGCATCAGCATTTGGGGTTAGGTAGCTCTATTGTGGGGCGACTATCCTATGCATTATAGAATGTTTACAGCACCCACTAGATGTCAATCACAGCTCCTCTAATTATACCAGCCTATTATGTTTCTAGATATTTCTGCATTTCCTAAGTCACGCCCAGGTGAGGACCACCTGGGATACAGACAAACAGGCCCTTGCAGTGCATGCCATTAATACTGAAAGAACCCAGAGAAAGCATTCAGAAACACTGACTTTAGATTAGTAAAAATATGTCTTAAATGGGGCCTGCACACAGCCTCCAGAGTCTTCAGGAGATGTTCCCTCCCCATCCTGCCCTCTTTGCCCAATGTCAGTAGATGTGGTACCAGTTTGACGCCTTGTTTCCCTGTAGGCTTGCTCAGGCCTCTGGTGTTTAGAACTGAACCAAAGCTGTAGGCCAAAACCTGTGGTCAGTTACTCATGCATAACCCCAAGAATATAGCATTTATGAAAACCATGCCTAACAATCTGAGGAAGGAAATTTTGGTTGTAGAGGTAGACCAAAATTTGCTCAGAGTGTATGAAAAGATTTAATTCAGAATGTTGATTATAGCTTATTCTTTTGGCAGAGAAATCTATTAAAATTCTCTTTGCAGTAACATGTAGGATCCCTTCGTTGCAATCTTATCCTTAAACTCAAAGCAAATATTATTACATTCACTCTTTTCCTTTCAGCATGCCTACTCAATTATAGGGTTCTGATGGAGATGAAACCATTTTAGTTAGACTCAGGGGTTAGGGAATTTGTACACTGAAAAGTTAGAGGATAAAATCCTTTAACTTCAGCTTTACAGCCTGAGCTTGTTACTGTTTATGCAGAGTCATGAAGAAACTTCACCAAGGAGAAACAACTGTTTCTGTTTAGCTCTGTGAGGGCCCCTATTTGGGGTGGGGAGAGATTAGATCATAAGTCCATTAAGAATTTTAAAACAGTGCCATCCATCACACAAGCCTGGCTCGAAAACCTAAATTCTTCCATGTGAAATCTCTTTAGGGAAGAATCATGATTTTTAAACCACTTGGGGATTGTGAGTGACAAAGTTGAACCACAGGCGGTCGATTACATGGAACTCTTCCCAGAAGAGTGTATACTTCTCACATGATGCACACCGCTGAGACCTTTAAATGCCTTTGGACTTAGTGCAGTGAATCAGACTACTATTTCATGATAGTGGGTGAATTTTCATAGGACTACTTCATAGGACTTGGAGAGGTTAAAATGAGAATATTAAGAGAAGACTTTTGTCAATCGGTAAAACACTGTACAAATGTAAAAGTGTGAGGTGTTTCCATTGTTATTGTCTCTAGCAAGGCTGATGGGAGCACACTCCCAGGAGAGTTTTATTTTGTGATCACCGTAGGGAATATGTGCTCTACAAACAATCCTCTCTCCTTTCACCCTGTTGACCTGCTTTATTTTTTATAAACATCACCATGCTCTGCTTTTGGTCAAATTTCCGCCAGTTCTTTTTGCTTCACCATAGATTTAAACAGAAGGTGTGTGTTCCTTCTTTAATGAATGAAAGTGGAGATGAAAGAGCGAGGCTCCAGACACATACTGCTTTTATACTCGAAAAGGAAGGGCACTGTTTCTAGAAAGGGCCAGAGAGAATATTTTTCATTTGTGATGCAGATACTTCCTCCCTAAACTGCTTGGCTTTGTTGTTGTAGAATGAAAGTAGCCGTAGACAATATGTTCAGTGTGGCTGTGACCACATTCATTTTGGATTGAATTTGAATTTCATAAAACTTTCATGTATTTGTCAAGAAATAGTCTTCTCAGGCCAGATGTGGTGGTACATGCCTGTAATCCCAGCTCTCAGGAGGCTGAGGCAGGAGGATTGCCAGGAATTAGGGCCAGGCTAGGCTACATAGTGACTTTAAGGCCAGCCTGAATCATAGAGCGAAAACTTGTCTCAAAAAAAAGTTATCTTCTTTTGATGTTTAAGAAATATTTCAGAATATAAAATCCACTCTTAGCTCACAGCCAAAAGATTCTGACCCCCCCCGTCCGTGCCATGCTCACTGTTGAGGATAGTGGGTGCTGTGTGCGAGCAGTAACTCAGTGCTCCCGGCTAAGGCCAGACCAGCACTCAGCTCTCGGTCCCTCAGCCCCGAGGCAGGAATGGTGCAATCCCTGCCCTGATAGTTTCCAGCTGTGACCTTGGGCTAGTCACAGGATATCAGAGTTTTGGGCTCCTCATTTTTAAAACAGTGATAAAAATTCTTTCCCTGTCTCCCTCGCAACACTGAGGTGAACCCTAAATGCAATCTTGGCTAGGAAGCACTTTAGGAATGTGAAGCATTCTAGAAATACTGAGATGTTCAAGCATTCTAATGGCCTTGTACATCAACATTTTAATTGAACTTCACCGAACCTTTCTGGAAGGACTGTTCTATGCCAGCCTGGGCCCTGAGGATATACAGCTGAGTAGGAACTAGACCTGGCCCAGTAAACCTGGCCCATTAGGTTGTGATGTGACCCAAGTGTAAAAGAAGAGGGGTGAAATGAATGGGGTGGGAGAGGCCAGCCCTGCTGGGGGTGGCTAGAGCTGGGGAGGACCAGCAAGCATAGCAGGTCAAGGGAAAGAAGGGGTGATGATGTGGAGCATCGTGGGTAACTTGAGGAGCGTAAATAAGTTATAAGCAGCCCGGCATGGGTAAAGGACCCCTTGGATAGCTGGCAGGGAATACTTTGTATCTGGTGCTGAACAGTTTGGATTCCCCATTCTTAAACAAAGAAGAGTCATTTGGGGAATTAGTTGGAGCAATACATGATCGACTCTGGACTCTAGACAGTTCACCCTGGGGACAGGTATGAAGTACAAAATAGTTAGGGGGACTGGTAGTAGTGGAGATGGGGAGACCTCTGTGAGAATGCAGATGAGTGATGAAAAGGAGCTAAGCTGTTATCTACCATGGACAGAAGAATAAAGATGCAAAATCAGTAAGTTCTTAACAGAGTATTTTAAAAGTAGAATAATATTGTGAATAGAGCAGAGAGGCATGACATTAAAGGTATTAGGTCCACTTGTAAATAGACATAAAGGTGCGTACCCACACAGACTCAAATGCCCTAGGCGCAGGTGCTTGCCTTCTTCACATGTTGGTCAAGTTGGAAAGCCTCTAGAATCATCATTAGCAGAGTGCAGCTCCTAGAATTTCTGGGTAGCCCACATTACAGTTTTGAATTCTGAAAATGATCATTGACTGCACCTTCACAAACTTATTAGCAAGTAACCTGCTATGAATTCATTAAATACAAAGTGTTGACTTCTCTTGAGATTTTAATGACCTTTCACTTAAACCTTGGTTTCCTTGTAAAATGCATTATGACTTATGCTTTTGTTTCAGAAAAAGCTCCAAGCATTAAGGAAGCAAATCCAGTTCCTCCACGTAAGTCTTTGTGCAACTCTTTCAAAATAAAGCCTCCTGGGCTTTTGCAGGATTTAGCGGGCTAGAGAACATTTGCCAAGTGTTTTGATAAGGAGACTTCTGCTCTCATTCTCTTTTCCTCTTTTCTTTTCTTTGCATTTTCTTTTGTCCTTTTATCTGTTCTTCCTTCACCCTCTTCTTTCTTTTTACCTCTCCATATCTGATCTTTCAGAATACAAATTTGGTAACCTGTTAGACATGTGGCATGAATGGGAACAGGCTAACTTACTTTTAGAGAGCTATGTTTGTTATTCACATGCTTGTGTATCTGTTATTCAAAAACGTTAACGCACAGTCATGGCTGACTTTCAATGGTAGGAACAGCATTCATTTACTCGGTGAAGCAGTGCTGAGGGATCCAGTTGCAGTATGTTCCAGACCATTTCTAGTCCAAGGGGTATATTGGTTTTAGGGTTATTTTTTTCAGACAGACTGTAATAATAATAATAAAGCAGAGTGGTAATTACTGCAAAATGACTTGAAAATTCTGTAGGTCAATTTAGTAACTTCCCCTGGTCATCATTAGCATGAGGCAGTATTCCACCCTGGCTTCCTGGTTTCCTACC
>PVKN010037271.1:0-11273 GCA_004027915.1 Capromys pilorides
GGTATATATACAATTATATGTCTAGAAGATAAATGATATATTTACTATACTGAGTAGAAGTAAAAGCATGAATAGTATTTTAAGTTTTCATTTGGGAATACTTTAAGAACGTTTTTAGGTTTAAAAAGATTTACAGTGTACTACACCAAGTTGAGATATCCTCTTTTGCTATTAACAGCTGTTAGAGGGTCTGGAACTTAGCTCAGTGGTAGACCGCTTGCCCAGCGTGCTGGAAACCCTGGGATTGCTCCTCAGCATCAAAAACAAACAAACAGAAATACATGTCCAGTAGAAAAACAAATACAAAAAGACAAAAAGCCCACAAATGACAGATCCATGATATACTTGTCACAATTAAGAATTCACTGTGGTTCAATAATATTAATATTAATAGTAGCAATAATTCATACCATTGATGAAACTATTTCATTCCAATTTCACCAAATTTCTTACTAATATGTTTTATTTTCTGTTTGAGGATCAGGATCAAATTCAGGCTACAGCATTATATTTTGCTGTCATGGCTCTTTTATTCCCTCTTCCTGCATATAAATTTTGAAATAGTCTTAAATTTACAGGAAAATGGAAAGTGGGCTGTAAAGACAGTTTTCTCCTGAACCATTTTTGAGTCATTCACATCATGTTCCTTCATGACAAGTGTTAAGTCTTAAAATCAAGACATTTTCCTGTATAACCAGAGAATTTTTCAATTGTTCCACTAAAGTCCTTCAGAGCAAAATGATCCAGTCAAGCATCATGTATTACATGGAGCTGCTGCCTTGACTTTGTCATGCAGTAGTTTTTTTTTTTTTTTTTTTAATGTATTTGGTACAGGGTCTTACTACATAGCTCAGATTCATAGTGATCCTCTTGTTTTCAGCTGCCAGCTGGGATTACAGGTGTGCATCACAACTCCCAGACTCAGTGGTTGGCTCAGCATGCCCAAGGCTGGGCCAGAGCGGTATGTGGTGCCAGGGATTGAATCCCGGTCCTTGTGCTTGCCTAAGCAGGCACTTAGACCACTGAGCTATCTTACCGGCCCTGTCATACAACAGTTCTTCCATGTTTCTGATAGGTCAGAATTCAAAGCTTCTCAGGCACTTTGCCCCAAACACTCTCCCTTTTGTTTTCCCACACACCCTGCCTGCAAATTCACTCCCCATTGGCCCCAAGCAGAGCCAAGACAAAAATCACAGAACAGGTCCACCTGACTTTGACCTGGACAACCAACCATAGAATCTCCTTTGTTAACATTGACGCTTCCCTGCAGACCAGGTAGCGCTGCCAAGATTAGTTCTCTCTCAGCTGTTCCAGCCCTGCCCCAAACCTGTGATGTAGCTATTACCTGGCTGTTCCAGTCTGTGATTACCTCCCTGAAAGATTCTGTAAAATCTCTTGCCCCTCCTTTGTTCACTGCTGTCTTGGTCCGCTAGACAGCCAGCCTGCTTGATGCCCCCAATAAATTTTCTACTTGTGTCAGAATGCCTGGCCTGGTTGATTGCATGGATTCGGACCTAACAGCTTCCTTGATACTTCTGGGACCTCGGTCAGCTAGTAAAATGTCTAGTAGTTTAGGGTTGCATAATGTTTTTCCATGATTGCATTCAGGTTACACAGACAGGAAGGACTCGTGCTGAAATGATGTTGCATTTATCCTTTGTCACTGCATTCAATTGACAGAGCATGAGTTAGTATTTTATCATTGTTATTGATGTTAACTTTGATAATTTGCTTGAGGTAATGTCTGAGAGACTTAGCTAATGTAAAGTTAGTCTCTGTTTTGGCCATGTAAACATATTTTATGGGGATAAATCCTATAACACTTTATTTCTTATTAACCTTTGATTTTATTCTGTATTTATTTATAGTAATATTGTCTCAGTTTCCTATTTTACTTAGTAATAATCTGTTCCTATCACCCCTTTAAGTCGTAAAAAAAAAAAAAAAAACACTTCCTACTCAGAGATTCATAAGATTTTTTTTTTTAATACAGGGAAATTCTTCAGCGGGGGAGATAAGCACCTGCTTAAGCAAGCTTAGACAACCGCAGGGACTGCAGTTTGATCCCTGGCACCACATGCTGCACCACCCCCATCCCCAGGGCAGGCTGAGCCGGCCATAACATAAATAAATAAATAAATAAATAAATAAATAAAGTTTAAATACAAGTTAAATTCTGTGCATTCCTCACCCAATTCCCTCCAGCATCAACATCTTACATAAGTTGCACAGTATCAAATCCAGGAAATTGATAATTGTATAAATGTCTGAAATGTATTCAGACTCCACTAGTTTTACATGTGTGCATAGTTCTCTGTCATTTTATCACTTATATATCTGCTTATAACAGGGAGCACAGCCAGACTGAGAACTGCTTCAGTTAGGACTGGACCCCTTTCTAACCATACCCTCACCCACTCTCCTGCAATCAGAAACCCTTGGAGACGACTAATCTAATCCCAATGTCTACAGTTCTGTTATTTCAAGAATACTATATGAATGGAATCATAAAGGATACAACCTTTCATCTGGCTTTCCTGTTACTCTACTTCCCTTAAGGTCTGTCCTTGTTCTTGCATGTGTGAATAGTTCCCTCACTGTCACTGCTCAGTAACAGAACATGGCTTGGATGGAGCAGGCTTGTTTCGCCATTTACCCAGTGTTAGGGTTTGAATGTATATGACCTTCCAAAACGTACACGTTAGGACTTAAGCTCAAGGTGGTACATGAGGAGGGGCCCTTAAGAGGTGATCAGGCCAGGAGGGCTCTGAGATCAGTGTCACCTTGCGCAGGCTTGAGTAAGCGGTTCTCCCACTTTCTGCTTTTTGAGGAGACAGCAAGTGTCATGGAGGCAGAGTGCTCATCACATACTGAATCCATACATGCCTCGGCAGTCAACTTTTCAGCTTTGGAAACTATGAGAAATAAATTTCTGTTTATAAGTGACCCCATTTATGGTATACTACTTCAGCTGCCTGAAGAGACTAAGATTTTTCCCAGATGAACTATTTCCCATCACTGCTTTTGACTTTTCCCTGTGTACATTCTGTCATCCTACTTGAGTCTGACATTCCTGCCTCCCCAGAGCCCTCTATCAGGCTCCAACCTCTGCCAAGCCACCTCCTACCTGAGTGAATGGGTAGACATCCTCTTCATTTGCTTAGCCCCTCCTTCCTGGGCCAGACTTCCCAAACATTCCTCTTTCCTCTCAGCCTCCCACATAGTACTTAGTGCCACCTTGTCTAGCATCTTCTTGAACCCATCTATCCTAGGCATCCCCTGCCCCCATGGCTGGCTTCTCTCCATTCTAAAGCCTTCCTATTCAGCTTGGCTTTAGAAATACCTGCCAGAATTCCCCTTCCAATGCCTGCTCTTTTACCCTGCACTCTCCTGTGCCCCACTCCCTCCCTCCTACACTGACAACCTCCAAAATTGCTGTCCTCAAGGGTAGATACTTTGTCTTCTTTATGCTGTGTATCAGAATGAACCCCTGTATGAGTCTAGGTTTGGCTCCCAGCAATATGAAGTTCTCACTCTCCTTTGGCTTAGAACCTTGAGTGTTCTGACCCTGCTCTCCCCTGCTCCCTTTTTCCCATGTGAGCAGCCTTCTCACCCTCCTTGGGCTTCCAGACCTCTGCCTGGCCTCATGTACTGTACTCTGAAGTCTGTGCTCTGACTCAGACATGCTGCTCTGGGTTGACACTCAGCCTTCACCACTCTGATAGTTGCTTGGTTGGCCCTGTCTCATAGTTTTGGATCTGAGTTGTTCAGTACAGAAATGGAGAGATGAAAAAAAGCAGCAGCATTTGACATCTACAGTATCAGCGAAACAAGTACAAAATAAGCTAAGATTCAAAGATGCAGTTGTACCTTTGAGGGACCAGTGACTGTCAAGGTTTTTCCTGAGTAGGGTACATGAGAGGACTAGATTCTTTAGAGGGAGGCTATAGCGCTGAGTGGCAATGTTGTGGAGAGCTTGAAGCTGTTAGGAAATGATGGTGTATTGGCAGCAACGAAGTAAATGATTGGTAGGCAGAAAATTAATCACAGTGATATATGTAGAAAGTACAGAAAAACTGAATGCTGTTAGACTAATCTCAATGAAAATTAGGGTGCTAACTGGGACTGCAGCTACATGAGAGGGCATAATAGAAGGGATATCGTTGCAAGGTTTATTCCCAAATGGTAGGCCAAGCGTGAACTTGCTTGGGAAGGCCTAATCTTGCACAGGAGAGGAGTTTGAACAAACTAGTTTCTGAGTACTTGGCTTTGTGTGAGTTTTCCAAAAGTGGTGGCTATAGAGTCCTCCTACAGGAGGTGCTTAGTGCACATCAATTGGTGCCTTCTCAGAGCATGTACACCTTGTGAAGCATCTGCCTACGTTAGATGACAGATCCATGTTGGGACACAAAACCCTTAACCCTTGGGCCTCACTCAATTGTACAACTATGAGCAGTCATCCCAACTGGAAGCCATCCTGGGGCTGACTAGCTTTTGCTGTGGTGGTAACACTATAGGAGAGGGGCAAAGGTGATGGCTAAGCAGGTATAACCTGTCCCAGAGATCCAGGACACATGCCCAGAAAAACTTTGGAGTCTCTTACCTACACCCCTTGGACAATGCTATCTTTAAATCAATTGGCACAAGATCAAGCAAGTTTTGATGGTACAGCCTAGATCTCACATCCGATGGGGGTATAAAAGAGGGCTGCTGCTGGGTTCTAGCCAATTCCTTTTCTTTCTTAGCTGCCTGCTTTATGTTCTCAGTGTATTTCTTTTCCTACTTTAGTTGGTCCCCACTCCGCAAAGAACTTCTTTTCATAGCACTTCTCTCTTCTTTTTGTATCTTTAATATCTTTGGTAAATGTAAAATCTTGCAATTTCATGTGCTGTACTGTTCTTTTTTCAGCATAGTAGTCTGTAAGGGGCTCCTGAGAAGGTGTACACAGCTTCAGTACCCTGTGGACAGAGGCATGATTACCCCTCCCCTCTGACCACAGATACTTCTCTCCTCTCTAGGCTTTGTTGTTGAGAGTACAGCTCATTGTGCCTCTTACGTCTAGTGTCAGGGTCAGACAAACTGGGTTTAACACACATTTGGTCCTGAGTACAGTGCTGGTCATGGTTCTCTTACAAGGAGTAACATGGTATTGTATTATAGGTAGAGATATTAAGTTAGAGGAAATTGCACTTTCCAAAGGCATTTTAGAGGCAGGGATATAACTCAGAGGCACAGTGCCTGTCTGGCAAGGGTAAGGCCCTGGGTTTGATTCCTGGAACAACAACAAAAAAATCCCCAAAAGCATTTTATTCACTCTCAGAAACTAGTTCTATGTGGGGAAATTTAGTTCTTTAATGAGCACACCCGATAAAAGTAACCATAAATTTTGTCACCTATAGGTTGTAAGGATTTATTTTCTTTTCTGAATCACTGTGGGTATCATATCATGAATCACTTCCCATATGATATGCATATGAATCACTTCCAGTGCGGTACTGGACTTCAGGACAGACACCGTGGTCACTGTAGATGCCAGACAGGGCTGACTACATAATAACATAGATTATCTGATTTTACACTTAAATGATACATCATTATTTTTTCTTTATTGATGCTTGCCTAAAGGCAGTTGGCACCCAAGCAAGCTGGACTGCAGCTGCCACTGTGCCCAGTGTCCTTTCCCTGGTGAAGAGAAAGGACAAGTATTTGCATTGTTCTCACTTCTTCACAGCTTGCAGAGATTCTCAAGCCTTCTGAGTGTTCAGCTTCTCTCACTATTGCTTGTAAGAGGCATCACCAGCTGGGTCATTTGCCAGGGACTATCCCAGGGAGGGACTGTTCCACCTCAGCACTGAAAGTCCCATATCATTGAACTTGGGTCCCTGGAGTCTAAAACACACTGGGACAGTTTTCCACAGATATCCACAGTGTGCACATGGCTGAGTTAATCATTGATCTGGGCTAGATGAGGACACTTCTTCCTTTCCCACCAATCATTTAGTAGCAAAGTTCTAAAGCCAGACTAGACTGAATTCACTACGCAAACAAATAAACAAATGATGGATGCTGGGCTTGGATGTGTCAGGCATGGCTTGGCTGGTTTTGTAGTCAGTGCAGGAGAATGGAGTGGACAAAGAAACTAAAAATTATAGAAAAGCTAGGAAAATCAAGGAAAAAAATTTAAAATCAAGGCATTTTGCTTCTTCTTAGGCTGAGGAAATAAATTCTTAGACCAGCTGTGAAATCCAGCAGCTGAGCAGGTGATGAATCAGTGAGAAAAAGAAGAGGCCAAAAAGTATGACCTGAAAACACTTCATCATGAGGACAGATTACACATTAGTGCTGTGCTTCCCATTTCCCCACTTTGGGTTGCCTTCTAAGTTGAAACCAATTGTCTCAGGTTTTGGCAGACTTTTCCCTCTGATTTCACTCATTCATATATTTCTAGATGTCATTGCTAAAGGTACATAATATCTTTGATTGTTTTGATCACAACTACACTAAAAGTGGAGGTGAGATTGCAAAGGTTATATAAAAAAGAGGGGGCTTGGTATCTTGCTTTGTGCATTAAACTAGAACAGAGCCCGGTAAGTCTCGTGACATCATTGTTAAAGTGACTGGTTTTGATCATCTAAGAGCACACAGATCTGGATGAACATCACAGATACCGTAAATGAAAAGTAACTCATGCAACAAAAGCTATGCTCTTGTATGTAAGATACGATATGAACTTTTTATAATAAAACATTGCCCCTTTTAAAAAAGAAAAAGCAAAGTAGCACCTCAGATTGCTGTCCATATTTGGCACACCAGTAAGACCGCAAATTCAGAAAGCCAGTTTTGTTAAAGGGAGGGCAGACCCCAGGTGGAGGTGCGAGGATAGGGGTCGCAGAGAGCGCAGAATGCATACAGAAGAATAACTGCTGGAAAAGTTCAGCTCCAGGCAGCAGCTCGACCAGGACAGCCTAGCATGTCCCAAGATGAAACTATTTTTAATTAAGGTAACGTTTTTTTAGCTGGTGCATAAGAACATAAAATTTATACATATTAAAGGTGATATTTCAATATATGAATACGCATCGAGTAATGTTTCAGTCAGGGGACACAAATCTGTCTCTTCAAACATTTGTCATATTCAAGATGAAATTCTTGCTAGCAGTTTTGGAAGAGTAACTTTGAGAAGGCATATTTTGAGGTACACCTTTCCATTACCAGGGGCGCCAGCACACCCTTGGTTTGTTGAGTGGCAGCTACCAAGTGGGATTCTCTCGTCTGTCTCTGTCTCTCTGTCTCTCTGTCTCTCTCTGTCTCTCTGTCTCTGTCTCTGTGTCTCTCTCTCTCTCTCTCTCTCTCTCTCTCTCTCTCTCTCTCTCTCTCTCTCTTCCCGGGGAAAATGGGTTTCTTAATGCGGAAAAACATAAAATAAAAAAGGAAGTCCCGGGGCTCCGCTTGGAGCCCGCGCGTGTGGGGTGGGGTGGGGTGGGGCGAGAGAGGGGTGCGTCCCTCGCTGGGACTCTGCAGCCGCGCCAAAGGCTCTCGCGGCGCAGCTGGGAGGAGAGGAGGCCAGGCCTGCAGGATATGTGGGAGTGTTTGGTTTCTGGAGGACATTTGTTTTTCTAACTCCGCTCCCCTTCCGAGCTCTGGCAAGCGTCAGTCCTCTACAGCTTGCACGAGCTGTGGACCACCCCGCCGGCTCGTGGGCGCGCTGACACCGAGGGCGGACCGGCCGGCGCCGCGGGCCTCACTCAGCGTGGCGCCGGGGCCCCGAGCCTCCCGGCACCCAGCCTCCTCTCTCAGAGGCCGGCCTGCGCGGCTGCAGGCTCGGGAAAAGTTTCGGAGCGGAGGGAGCCGGCTGCAGCCGGAGCGGGGCGGGAGGCGGGCCGGGCGCCAGAGCCCCGCGGCTGAGCGGCTGAGCGGCGGCCGCGGCTCCTTTGTCCTTCCGGGCCTCGCCGTCCCCGCCTCCCTCCTTGCCGGGGCCGCGTCCGCGATCCGCGTCGCCCCGCCGCTCGCGGTCCAGGCCGGCCGGCCGCAGTCGGGCGCGATGGGCTGGCTGCTGCGGGGCCTGTGGCTGCTGGCGCTGGGCGGTCCCGGGGGGCTGCTGCGCGCCCAGGAGCAGCCCTCGTGCCGCCGAGCCTTCGATCTCTAC
This sequence comes from Capromys pilorides, assembly GCA_004027915.1. Taxonomy (NCBI): domain Eukaryota; kingdom Metazoa; phylum Chordata; class Mammalia; order Rodentia; family Capromyidae; genus Capromys; species Capromys pilorides. The sequence continues at coordinate 8,147 of PVKN010037271.1, forward strand.
TTCGTGCTGGACAAGTGAGTGCGGAGGGCGACGCGGCCCGCAGCGGGGCCCGGCCGGGGGCCGAGGCCGGGCTGGGGCTGCGGACCCCGGGCTGGCGCCCGCCTCGCCGTCCGCTGCTGCAGCAGGAGGAGGAGGAGGAGGAGCGGGGCCGTGCGCGGCGGAGCCTGGGCTTGGTCCGGAGCGGCCGGACCGCTGGCCCCAGGGGGGTGGAGAGGTCACTGCCGCGGGTCAGGGATGCGCGCGGCGCCCCGGGAAGGACTGCTCCCCCGAGGACTCTCTCGCGGGACCCCTCCCCGTCCCCGCGCCCTGCCTGATCGGGCCGGATCGCAGAACTTTGCCCGGAGTCGGGAAGAGCTTTGACAGACCCAGCGTGGTTTGTATTTCCTGTGAGAGAAAGCTCGTGTGTTTATTTTGAAAAAGCTGGCTCTCGCTCCAGCCTGTTCCCAGGCAGAGACCCCAACGGGGCCCCCGCTGACGTCTTGAGCGAGGGCACCAAAGGTCCAGCTCAGAGCGTTGGGACTGTGGGAGTTCCCCATCTTCGCGGTGCGGCAGAAATGTTGGCACGTCAGCCCCGTCTTTCCTTTTTCTCTGATGAGTTATATCTTGTTTTTCAGATCCGGGAGTGTGATAAATAACTGGATTGAAATTTTCAATTTTGTCAAGCAACTTACGGAGAGATTTGTGAGGTATTTTTCCCCACTTTTCTTGGCAGTGGGAAGGGTGAAGACTGTAGGGAAACCTTTTGCAGGAGAGCATTTCACTGAAACGTTGCCCGTTAAGATCTCCAGGTGGAGAGCGGGCACGAGATGTTGTCAAGACAGCTGCAGGGCCCTGGAGGGCTTCTTTCATCTGGATTCCAGAAACTTGGCTAGCGTTGAGGAAGCATCTTCAAATACTATTCCAAATGTCTTTTCCTTTCCAAATTTTCATCTGTTTTGACTTTCAGTTATGCTTTCTCATAATTTATCACATTAAAAACAAATTTTACCCTAATAGTATCCATAATATATTTTCCATTCCACATGATGCGTAGCTTCTAGAAGTCTTCATTTCAAGGAAAAAAAGTGTTAGAAAACTTCAAATGAACATGTGTTAATAACCAGACCCAAGAAAAGCACTTGTGTGTGTGTTTTAAGAAATGACTTGTGTTTACACAATGTGTGGGTGTGTGGCTGTTTTAAAATTTAACTGTTCTATATATGCAGTGAGCTTCACTCGGAAAGACTGGTTTCCTGTCCTATAAAAAGCATTACTGCTATAAAATCCAGCTTACTCTGTTATTTAAAGGTAACTAGAAATTAGTGGCATATCCAATTTAAAAATAACCCCGGGGGACCAGAATTTTCTTGAGGCTTTTTTTTTTTTCCTCCAAGACAAAATTGTCATGGGCAAATAAATGGGAGTTTATCAAGATAATGGAAAGGACATGAATAGGAACTGTATCATTAAATATTGCTTCTTTCAGTCTTGTTAGCCCAAATGTTTTCTGTAAAACAGGCTTGGATGATCAAAACATTTTGAAAGTCATGTTGCAAGTAACTTCAAACAATCTGTAGAGGCCTAGGCAATCCTTGCTTTCAGTTATTGGCAGCAGTAAAGTTATCCCCATAAAAATGTATGCTTGTCCATGTTCAATCATCAGGCCCCGCTTAAGAAGCCAAGTACTGCACTCTCATTTCTGGACAGAGTCTGATGTAAAACTGTCTAGAGAAGAAAAATAAACAAGACCCTATATCCTTAAGTGTCAAAGCAGAACAGACAGTTGTTTATGAATTGTCTGATTTAATCCTACAGTGTACAGCAAGTGTCACGTAGTTTTGATCTAAAGCAGTGGATCATTTCAGTGTAACATTTGAAGGAGTGAGATGCTTACTCACTTGGTGTGCTTGGCAAGTTAGAGCTCTATCATATATCCAGTTCCTTGGCTCAAGTTGAGTTGCTGAATTAGTAGTTAAATACATATTGTAGGAATTGAATAAGGAGTGATTACTGGAGAGAACTGCAGCTTGTAGGCCTTCATTTCCTATCTTGAGTTTCAGATTTTGGTAATAGTTGCACGGAATGCCCAAGAGAAAAAGCCATTTGGGAAGATTAGTGCCCAAAGTCTGAAAGATGTAGCTGAATGGGCCGTTATTGCAGATGGGAAATGTATTGTGTGAAACTGGGAAATGGGAAATGCTTGATCAAAAACTAATTTAGCTTCTTTCATAATTTCATGACACTTTTTAAACATTCTTACTTGAGGATGAATTGGGGACAGATTCTCACCGTACTTCTGGTTGTTAGGTCAGACTGGCTGTTCTCACCGTTAGCATGATCAGTGGTCTTCACGTGGAAGGGACTGGTGTCCTTTAGGGAGGAAGAGAAACGGTAACACCAGGAAGTGTTTTCTAAACTATGAAAGAATGTTCTTATCTGCCTAGAATTCTACTGTCCAGTTAGTCTCTTTTAAGTGCAAGCCCGTGTGTATCACGGAGGAGAGTCTGAGTGCCAGTGAAGCATTGATTAAATCCAAAATGACTTTTGCAATAACACTGAGCAGAGTTAGTGTATCGATTTAGGGAGTTTCATTGAAAGGAAGCCTGGACCGTTTAGTGAGACCAACGTCAAGTGAGATTCTCTAGCTGTATATCTGTGTTGTATCAATATATCTTTAAAAATTATTTTAACTGCCTCTTTTCTTGTTTTGCAGCCCTGAAATGAGATTATCGTTCATTGTGTTTTCTTCTCAAGCGTCCATTATTTTGCCATTAACTGGAGACAGGTTGGTGCATTATCTTTTCACTGCAGGCTTTTAGGAGAGATGAATCTTAAAGGTGCAATTCGTATTTTCAGAGGGTGATCAGGCCTCTCAGTGGAATCAAGCAGCCAGACAATTCACTTCTCCATACTCATAGAAGGGAAAAAAGATATGAATTAAAAAGGAGTACATAATATGGAAATCAGTCATCATTCACATCCTGGAAGACGTACAAAGAAATTTAGGGCTGTGCCTTTCTTACCTCTGACTTAGCTACCCCTGGCCTTTCCTACTCTCTGTTATTCTAAGTAGACTACATTTTTTTTTTGTTTCGATGTAATGTGTTAATCAAACAAGAGCTTGAAGGATGATTCAGTAGGAGAAGTG
>PVKN010037272.1:0-11276 GCA_004027915.1 Capromys pilorides
GCAGCTACCCGCCCTCCCCCACCCAGCTAGTGCAGTGGAATGTCTTGTGGGGCCGCAGAGAGGGGGATATGTGGAGGTTTCTGACGTCTGTGGCATTCCAAACTCAGACCGCATCTCCCTTCCATGGTGGCTCTTGGCTATGGCATCCTGAGGGCTTGTGGGAAATGATATGAGATCCTTTTCCAAAGAAAGGCTATAGTACAGATTCCAGATTATGTAGTTAGGTGACAGCAAGCCTGTGAGGGTTATAAAACTCTAGCAGATAGGGTTGCCAGAATCTGCGCTGATAGTTTTCTAGGACTCCCTCTCTCATCTTTCCTCCTGCAAAGAAGAGATATCCCTACCCCACCCACCACCTCCCACCCCTGGCTGTGGCTCCGAGATGACAGGTGGCGGGGCATCTTGTTTCTCATACATTGTGGTGTCCAGGACCCTGAACCTCACAAGCTGACGTCACCTGCTGACTCCCAGTGTTCTCCCACAGCCACTCTGCAAATGGCAGTTCCACAGCTGTAACTCTGCCTCCTCTAGCGGAGGAGGTGAGTGCTGGGCAGTGCACTCAGCCACCTTGGCCTAGCTCAGGGATCTTAAGCCACCACTTGTCTCTTGAGTTCACCGGTCTTCAGACACCCAGGAACTGTATTTAACTGCACTGGGAAAACTCATAGGCACTGGCACCTGATTAGATGGAAAAATATCAACTGGGAGCTGATGCCATAATGGGATGCGACTCCGAGGGTCTCAAGGAGGTGTGAGTGTGTTGTGTGTGGAAGGGATGTGCACTGTTGTTGCCACAGTGTGGCTGGTTGTACCTATCCAACATGGTGGCACAGAAATGACCCATTTGTGATGTGAGCTCATTTTCTTCCACTGAGGCTAGCCTTAGTGACCTGTTTGTAGTCAATAAAATACAACAGAATTGTACTTTTTTTTTTTTTATGTCTTTTTGAGACAAGGTCTCGCTATGCAGTTCAGGCTGGCCTTGAGCTCACTTTTATAGCCCAGGCTGGTCTCAAACTCGCACAGATCCTCCTTCCTCAGCCTCCCAAGTGCTGGGACTACAGGCGTATGTCACCGTGCCCAGTGCCAGAATTGTACTTTATTAAGTAACTTCTCTGATAAGGTATAAAAAGGCCTTTATGGTTTAGGGTTGCTTACCCTCCCGTTGCTCAATCTCAAGCCATTGCCTCTTGGAACCCGCCTACTGTGTTGCATGAAGCCAGAGCCACCTCAGGAAGCCACAGCTAGATGATCCAGCTGACACACTCAACTAAGTTCAGACTTGAAGTCCTAGGTCCAGTGCCAGGCGTGTCAGTAAGGCAGTCTCCAGGTGATTCTAGCTTCCAGACATTTGCTTTACCTCCCAGATGAGTCACGCTCAGATAATGTGGACTGCAAGCTTCACCTCCATGTGTCCTTTGTGGGTTCCTATCCTGTAGAATACAGCATGCTATAGGGAAGGTTTTTTGTTTTTTGGTACTGGGAATCGAACTCAGGACCTCGCGCTTGCCAGGCAGGTGCTGCATCACTGGGCTATATGCCCAGCCCTTGAAGCTATATCCTCAGCTCAGGAGTTATTAAGCATGATAGAAATTTACACTAAGTGCTTAAAATTTTAAAATGTATTTCAGTAAAAAGCCATTGGCATCAGTCCCCGTCAGAATACTCCCTTATTTTGAATAGATTTATCTCACCATTCCTGTCACTTTATGTCTTACAGCTCTTTTGTTTTGTGAAAAAAATAAAATTTGAAGTCTTCTGTCATGTCATCTTTACAAGATGTGGTTAAAAGATGTGGCAAATGTTGCTGCTGAGTGCCACCCCAAAGGCGGGCTGTGAAAACATCCCAGTGTGTCCTCATCCGCCTTATGTGACTTCTGGTGCTTTCTCAAAATGACCATGAAAGGTAAAACCCTTTGAATCAGATCAGGACACTGAGACAGCCATGGCAGCTGACTTACATACTTTCGTGTAAAGAAACGGAACCTCACCGAGTTAATTATTTGCTTAGAGTCACCAATTAACTGGCAGCTGATGGGTGTGAAGTCCCTTTCCATTGTGTGCCCACCAGACTGTGAAACAGAACGGCATTAGTCAGTCGCTCTGCCAAGGAAAGGTTCTTCAAAGCTCTGGCTTTCTGCTGAGACAGGGCCCTGGCTCAGGGTAGTCTTTAAGCTGATGCGCCCGTTGGGGCCCATCCAGAGTTAGCTCACGCATTATAGGCTGGCCAACTGACTTCTTCTAGTTCACAATGTTCCCTCGTTTCTCTTCACCTTTCTGTGGCTTCTCCCACTCCACTGTTTTATTCCATTTTTCTTTCTCAATATTTCATATTGAAATACTGTCTTAATACCCGTGGTCCTCAGAGACATGAGTTGTGCTTGCTAGTCTGTGGGGTTCAGACTCAGAAGTGAAAGGGAGTTGGGTATGGTGGAGCATGCCTGTAACTCAGCACTTGCGAGGCTGAGGCAGGAGGATCGATCCAAGCTCCAGGCTAGGCACCTGGGCTATGAAGTGAACTCATTACCAGCCTGAACAGCATAGTGAAACCCTGTCTCAAAAAGACAAGAAAAAAAAATAAGTGAAAAGGACCCCAGGTTGCTGGTTTTCAGAGGGGATCAGGAAATGAGAAGGTAGAAGCAGAACACTTCGTCTATGAAGAGAGATCAAGGTATCTCATCAGGCACCAGTGATTCATTCTTAAAATTACATTTGGACACACCTTGATTTCTTCCACTTACAAATGGGGAAACTGATCCTAGACAAGTGATTTTCCTGTATTTCCTGCATGGTCTTTTTGCTTCTGAACCCAGACCCTCAAGAATCAAAATAGGCTTGTTACAGTTTCCCTTCAAAATTATTTCCTGTGGCAATTTAATTTTAAAATCACTGCTATTCAAGGAGTACATTTTTTAAATCACAAATTTGTACTATATAGATAGCAGCATTAAATTTTAATTTAATGGGTTGAGCACATTTAGAGGGTGCTTTGGAGGTGTTCAGTGGAACATAGTGTCTCTAGGAGTGGCAATTTAAACTACGTACAAAGGAGGAGACATCTAAATGAGGACTTATTTTGTCGGAAAAAAGAAATAAGCCTTATCAGGAAAGGCTACAGAAACTCAGATTTTTAATACCTTGGCTGAAAAGGTGTTTGGGGATTGTTTAACTGTACTCAAGTTACCTAAGAGATTGACCATTAGACCTATTTCATTGAGAAGCTGAAGTACAGTGAAGCACAGTGGAACCATTAATCTTAAAATACTGTTAGGTAAGGTTTTATGTTCCTGCTTTTGGCTGTGTTTTTTTTAGAAAGCTTTCACAGTTTAGGATGGAAAGAAGAATGCTTTAAGTAAACACACAGATGGATGGGGAGACGAATAAAAAGAAATGCTACTCAGTTAAGGTTGAGAATTAGTTATTTATTCTTGAGATAGAGTCTCACCATGTAGTTCAGGCTGGCTTTGAACTTGCTATGTAGTCCAGTCTGTTCTAGAACTTATGGTGATCCTCCTGCCTCAGCCCCCTGAGTGCTAGCATTACAGGCATGTGTCATTATGCCCAGAAAGGATTGATCGATTTAAATTATAATTAACTATTTTGGGTCCTGAGTTCTTTCATCTATACTTTGGATCTACTCTCCATATAAAAACAACATAAAATAGACTGGGTAGCATCTAAACAAGAGAAAGGCATTCTTCACTGTTCTGGAGGCTGGGACTCTAACCAGGGATTCAATGAGGGCCCAAACCCAGGTTTCAGACAGCCAACTACATGTTATGACCACATACGGCAGAAAGAGAGTGAGAGGATTCTTCAGAATCTCCTATAAGGGCAAAGATTCCATTCATGAGGTTTCTACTCTCACATTCAATTTACCTCTCAATGGTCTTACTTCCTTTTCCCTGCTATCACTCTGGGCTTTGGTTCTCAACAGATGGATTTGGCAGAAGGGATAAACATTCAATCTATAACAGCATGCAACACCTGGACCCCACTCATGGGCTAAATATAGGATAAATTCAGATGATGGACAAAGTAATTAAGATGACAAACTTCATGGTTATGGCTTGTGTCTATGTCCTCTCAAGACTTCTGTGACCATAAGTCAGGTTTTTCAGAGGCAGCTGGATCCAGAGTGTGTGGTGCTGGAGTCAAGGGTGTGTGGTTACTAAATTTGTCTACTGATTTTGTTTTGGGTAATTCTGGTGTGGCTAATGGAAATGCTCTAAGGGTGGATAACCTAGATAGAATATAAGGGACAGAAAGGGAGCTGCCGTTGTTGATGCTCATTGCTTGCTACCTTGCTGCTTTGCAGCCTTCTGCCTGCCATGAACCATTGCTCCTCTGTGATGCCTGTCTGCCACATGCTACCCTATCTGGGAGCCAGCGAATTATGGACTAAAATCTCTACAAACTATGAGTGCCAGGAAATCCTTCCTGCTTTAACTTTGGGTATTGGGTGTTTTGCCTCAACAATAAGAAAAATACCAAGACATTCACATATGTTTTAAAATGGAGATAGATTTTTAGTACAATACATATAGTAAAATGGAAAGAAATTGAACATAAGGCTTAAACTATTGAGATGTGGGAAAGGAGAAAAGATAAGGAAAAAAAATGAAGGGGAAAATCATGTAAGTATATATGCAAGATAGCTAAGATGATTGTACTACTAATTCCTATCAGTTTTTTGAAGGTAGAAATTATTGTTTAAAATTTTTGCTTTAACTAATTTCATTTGCTAATATCTATCAACTATATTGAAGACATAAATGTGGATTTCCAGTCCTAGTTTTTTTAAAGGGTCTGTACACTGATTTCCATAATGGTTGCACCAGTCTGCATTCCCACAAGCAATGGAGAAGTGTTCGTTTTTCCCCACAGCCTCTCTAGTATTTGTTGTTGGTTGATTTCTTTATGATAGCCATTCTTTCTGGGGTGAGATAGTATCTAAGTGTTGTTTTAATTTACATTTCATGGATGGCTAGAGATGTGGAACATTTCTTCTTGTATTTATTAGCTTCCAGTATTTCTTCCTCTGAGAAGTGTGTATTCATCTCAGATGCCCATTTCTGAATTGGGTCTTTGAATTTTGGGGCCCTAATGGTTTTTAGTTGTTTATAAATTCTAGATAGAAGACATCTGCGTGAATACTTATTAGTTAAAATGTTTTTGAAATTTGTGGGTTGTCTTTTCACCCTGTTGGTAATTTCTTTTAATGTGCACAAACTTTTCAACAAGAGGAGGTACCAGTTATTAATTCTTTCAAGTGTTACACATGCATTTTTGTTTTTGTCTGTGAGCTGTTTGCCTAACCCGATGTATTCAAGATTTCCTCCTACTTTCTCCTCCAGGAGATTTAGTTTCTCTGTTTTAATATTTAGATCATTAATCCATTTTGACTTTAGTTTAGTGCATGGTGGTAGACCTGGGTCAAGTTTTAGTTTTCAGCATGTAGAGAGCCAGTTTTCCCAGCACCATTTGTTAAAGAGGCTATCTTTCTTCTGGTAAACACGTTTGGTCCCTTTGTCAAAGATAAGGTGACTGAGTGTGTTTGTATTTTCTTCTGCATCTTCTAATCCATTCCATTGATCCTCAGGTCTTCTTTTTGCCAATATCATACTGATTTTATCACAAAGGCTTTGTTGTATAATTTTAAGTCAGGAATTGTAATGCCTCCTGCATTATCTTTGTTGCCCACTATTATCTTTGCTATTCTAGGTATTTTCTGCTTCCAGATAAATTTTAGGAATGATTTCTCCAGGTCTGTGAGGTATGTTGATGGTATTTTGACAGGGATTGCATTAAATCTATATAACAATTTTAGGAGTACGGCCATCTTCACAATGTTGGTTCTTCCTATCCAGGAGCAGGGGATGTTTTTCCATTTTCTGAAATCCTCTAGAATCTCTTTTTTCAGAGTATTGTAGTTTTCATTGATTAGATCTTTTACTTCTTTTTTTTTAAAAAACTTTATTTATTTATTTATGTTATGGCCAGCTCAGCCTGCCCTGGAGGTGGGGCTGGCACAGCATGTGTTGCCAGGGATAAAACCGCTGTCCCTGCAGTTGCCTAAGCTTGCCTAAGCAGGCACTTTAAACCACTGAGCTATCTCACTGGCCCAAGATCTTTTACTTCTTTACTTAGATTAATTTCTAAGTATTTCATTTTCTTGGGTGCTATTGTAAAAAGTATTGTTTCTCTAATTTCCCTCTCAGTGTATTTGTTATCTGTGTAGAGGAATGCTATTGACTTTGGGGTATTGACTTTGTATCCTGCTATGCTACTGAAATTTCATATTCTAGTAGCTTCTTGGTCAAGCTTTTTGGGTCTTCCAAGAAGAATATCATGTCATTTGCAAATAATGATAGTTTAACTTCTTCTTTACCTATTCTTATTCCTTTTATTTCTCTCTCTTGTCTAATGACTGTAGCTAATGATTCCAGAACTATATTGAATAGGAATAGTGATAGAGAACATTCTTGTCTTGTACCAGTTCTGAGAGTAAACGACTCCAGTTTTTCCCCATTAAGAATTATGTTAGCCGTTGGATTGTCATAGATGGCTTCTATCAGATTGAGGTATTCAAATTTGCTGTAGGACTTTGAACATGAATGAGTATTGGACTTTGTCAAAAGCCCTTTCTGCATCAATTGATATGATCATGTGGTTTTTGGATTTCCTCTATTGATATAGTGTATTACATTTATAGATTTGCATATGTTAAATCATCCTTGCATTCCTGGGATGAATCCTACCTGGTCATGATGTATAATCTTCTTAATGATTTGCTATATTCTATTTGTTAGGGTTTTATTGAGAATTTTTGCATCTATGTTCATGAGAGAGACTGGCCTGTAGTTCTCTTTTTTAGTTGCATCAGTATAATACTTGCCTCCAGGAATGATTTTGAGAGGATTGTTTCCTTTTCAATTTCATTGAAGAGTTTGAGGAGTATTGGGATTATATCTTCTGTTAATTTCTTGTAGAATTCAGTGGTCAACCCATCTGGACCTGGACTTTTCTTTGTTGGTAGGTTTTTTTTGTTATTATCATTATTATTGTTACATTTTGTACATTGGCTGTTATTGGGTTATTGGGAGTTCTTATATCTTCAGTTTTGGTAAATTATATCTTTCTATGAATCTGTCCATTTCATCTGTGTCTTCAATTCTTTGAGAGTAAAGATTCTCAAAGTAGCTATTAATCATCTTCTGAATCTCCACTGGGTGTGTGGTAATTGCACCCTTTTCCTTCCTTATTGCTTGAATTTGAGTTTTTTCTTTCCTCTGTTTGATAATGTTAGCTAGAGGCTTATCAATTTTATTTAATCTTTCAAAGAACCAGCTTTTTGATTCATTAATTCTTTGTATTGTTTTCTTTGTCTTTTTTTTTTTAATTTTATTTGTTTGCTTGTTGTGTTTGTTTGTTTCTTTATTTATTTATTTTGTGGCTGGCTCAGCCTGCCCTGGTGGTGGGGCTGGCACAGCATGTGGTGCCGGGGATCGAACCGCAGTTCCTGCAGTTGCCTGAGCTTTCCTAAGCAGGCGCTTTAGACCACTGAACCATCTCACCGGCCCCTGTTTTCTTTGTCTTGATGGAATTAATTTCTGCTCTAACCTTTAAATTTCCTCTGGTCTTTGGGCTTTGGGTTTGATTTGCTCTTCCTTTTCTAGACGATCAAGGTGCAGCACTAGAGTATTTATTTTTTCCTGTGCTGTTTTCTTAATGTGTGAGTTCACAGCTATAAATTTCCCTCTAAGTACTCCTTTCATTATATCACATAAATTCCAGTAGGTTGTGTTTGAATTTTCATTAAATTATAGATATTGTTTAATTCCATCTGTAACCCATTGGTTACTGAGGAAGGTGTTGTTTAATTTCCATGTATTTCTGTTCTAGCATGTGTTCTATTTTAGAAAATGTCCCATGTGCACCTGAAAAATGTCCGTGTGCACCTGTATTCAGAAGTGGTTGGGTGGAACACTCTGTATATGTCCACTAAGTCCAGTTGTTCCAAGTTCTGGTTCAGTTCTGTTACTTCTTTGCTAATTTTTCATCTACTTGACCTATCTTTTCAGGGTAAAGGGGTGTTAAGGTTTCCTGTTAAGATTGTTGTATTGGATATTAGATTTTTCATGTCCATTAAGATTTGTCTTATATAGCTCAGTACTCCTGTGTTGGGTGTGTACATATTTATGAGTGTTACCTCTTCATCTTGAATTTTTCCCCTAACCAGTATGTGGTAGTCTTCTTTATTTCATTTGATCAGTCTTGGTTTGAAGTTCAGACGATCTGCAAACAGGATTGCTACCCCTGCTTTTTTTCTGAGGTGCTGGGGCATGTAGTATTTTCCATCCTTTGACTTTCAGCCTATGAATTTCTTTATGAGTTAAGTGTGTTTCTTATATACAGCATATTGTTGGATTTTGCTTCACAATCCATTGTGCCAGTGTATTTCTTTTAATTGGGGAATTAAGTCCATTTACATTGATGGTTATAATTGAATGTATTGACTTTTTTTGTGTGTGTGATACTAGGGATTGAAATGTATTGATTTATGATTGCCATGTTGTTTATCTACTATTATTTAATGCTTTTTTCTCCTGTGTTTAATTGGTTGCTCTATTTGGTAGGTTCTTTCTGTTCTCATTCATGGAGTTTGGGTCATTTTGGTCCTTCTCTAAAATATCTTTTAGTAGTCTATGTAGGGTTTTCTTTGACATCATGTAATTCTTTAGTTGTTCCTTGTCATGGAAGTATTTCACTTCTCTCTCATACTTGAAAGAGAGTTTTGCAGGGTATAGCAGTCTGGGATGGAATTTGTTTTCATGGCAGACTTGAAGCACTCTGCTCCATGTTCTTCTTGACTTTGTGGTTTGTGGAGAGAAATCTGCTGTTATTCTGATGGGTTTTCCTTTAATTATGACCCGTTTCTTTTTTCTGACAGTTAATTGATGATAAACAAGCCCTGATAGCCTAACCCCCTCTTGAACAGCCTAATTGAGATCTGTTGCTTTTAGTATGTTATTTTTGTGCTGGATTTCTGTGATATTGACTATTATATGCCTGGCTGTGATTTTTGTTGGGTTGATGTTATTTGGAGTTCTGTGTGCTTCAGTTACTGCATGTCAAATTGTTTCCCCATATTTTGAAAGTTTTCTGCTATCACATCTGCCCAGTCAGTCTCATGTTGTTCACCTTTTCATTATCTTGCAGATGTTAAATTATTTTTTCCTGAATCCTATTTGTTTTTAAGAAATCCTTTCTTACCTTTTCACTAGCTGCTACTGTGTCTTCAAGATCTGAAACTCTTATCTTCACTTTCATTCATATTGTTGCCAGCTTGTGATTGAGACTTTATTTTCCTGTACATCTCTTTGGAACTGCTTCATGCGATCTATTTCTTTCCTATATTATTCATTGAAGGATTCTATCATCCTTCCGTTCTCTTCTAATTTTTATCAATGTCTTATTTAAAAGTATTTATTGATTCTTTCATTGTGGTTATCTTATCATTTTTTTTTTTTTACTTCAGAGATCATTTCTGATCTGATTTCCTCTACACTTTTCTGCAGTTGTTTTTTTTTACTTCAGATGCTGTTAATTCAGAAATTTCATCTGTATGATTCCCATTTTCTTCTATGCTAGTGTCTCCTGCATTTGTTCTGGGTGGACTCAGGGCCTGAGATTGCACTTTACTCTTTGCCTTTGTTGTTTTGTATAGCACTGTCCTCTGACCTTTGGTGTAGAGCTTTGATGCAGTTATGCTGTTAGCACCTACTGAAATTCAGGTCCAGATCTACCAAGTTTGATCTTGTCCTGATGCGCTGGCTGGATCTGACTGCTGTGCTCAACTTTTTTTTTTGCTGCAGCCTATGGAAGTGAACCTGCTGTGCTCCCCAGACAAGATGTTCAGCTCCTGGATTAGCTGGGAGGGTCTGACTCCCAGCCTCTCTGCAGGGAGTTTTGCTGCTGGGTTCCACAGTAGGTGCTGGGTCTCAAGTCTGGATCAAGAAGTTCTGGTCACAACATACAGGCAAAGGTTTCTACTCACATGTGGCCCTGGGATCTGGGCAGGGAAGCTCTTACCTGCTTTCTCTTCCAGAAGATTTAGTGTTTCAGTTTTAATATGTAAATTTTTGCTCCATTTTGACTAGTTGTGTGCATGGTGATATGCATGGTCTATTTTAAGCCTTTGGCATGTGGAAAGCCACTTTTTCCAGCGCAATTTATTAAAGAGGTTGTCTTTCTATCAGTGAACCCAATTGACCCTTTTGTCAAAGATAAGGTGGCTGAGTGTGTTTGTAGTTGCGTGTGCATCTTCTTACCTGGTCCATTGATCTTCAGGTCCACTTTTTTGGGAGTACCATGCTGATTTAGCACAGTAGCTTTATAGCATAATTTCAAGTCAGGGATTATGATACCTCCTGTCTTTCCTTTTTTACCCAGGATTGTTTTTGCTATTTAGGTCTCTTCTGGTTCCAGATGAATTTTAGGAATGTTTATCTAGATCTGCGAGGTATACTAATTTTTTTTTTCATATATTTGCTACAAGGTCTCACTACACAGCTTGGACTTGTAGTGATCCTCCTGTTTCAGTCTCTCCAGTGTTGAGATTACAGACATGTGCCACCATGTGGTCTTGCTGGCTGGCTCAGTGAGCCCAGGGGTGCGACTGGCATGGCATGTGGTGCAGGGGATGGAACCCTGGTCCCACACTTGTCTAAGCAGGTACTTAGTCCATTGAGCTATCTCGCCAGCCCAAATTTTATATCCTTTCTAGTGCTATTTTTTTTCTACCACTATTTTGTGTTCTTCAAAAATAAATGTCTATAACAGAAAAAGCCAAAATAAATTTTAAAAAGGACAAGAAAAAAATAAAGGTTTATTGAAAGGAAATGTTAATGTTTAATTACTTAATCAATCTTGCATGCCTACAACTGGTAATCTGAGCAACAAATTTGATAACAGTATGTAATATAATAACCATTGTTAATTTTCTATTCTTGTTTTGAAATTCTGTACCATTTTTGTTGTTTTATGCTGCTTTGTTTTTGTCTTTGTTCTTGTTATTTGTTTTTGGTTTTCTTGCCTCTTTAAAGTAATACTTTTAAAAAATAGAAATAGAGTAATGTTGCTGAAAGGGATTGAGAAGTACCATTGAATATTATCATATCTACAATATACTTTTTATATAAAAATAAAATATTTGTTTTACTCATATAGTCACCGTAGCAGATTTTTTATTGCATACTTGTTATGTACCAGCC
>PVKN010037273.1:0-11273 GCA_004027915.1 Capromys pilorides
ACATTCCTAAGATTAGGAATTATTCAGGTCACTGTCCATGACTTTATCTTGAATTTCCTATCCTTTTCCTCTTCTAAAATTCTTTGATTTACTGAAAGCACCCCTGCAGCTTCATACAGCTTTGACTATGGGCAACATGAGCCATGAAGCTTAAAATACTTTATTTCTCTCCAGGCTGAACATTTTCTTCCTTTTCAATAGTCCTCTGCAGAGTTCCATGGCGACTGTCTACATCTAAAATCTAGTTTATTAGTTTTTTTTATATAACATTACTTAAATAAGTGAGACCAGCCATTTATATTTTGAATGAGAAATTTCTGCTTTCTATATTCCGTACACAGGTACGGAAGGGTCTTATGGGAGAAATACATAGCAAATTTATTTTCTTACTGACATTAGGGGAAAATCATGCATAAAAACTTAGTCCTATATATTTGTATTTTGGCAAAGGCCCTTCAGTTAGAGATGAGAAAACATTCAGACAATTACAGAAATGTTTATAGTATAAACTAGGATGAAGGCAGTGACAGTCATCGTAGATAAACTATGATAGTTTGGATTAAAAAAATAAGGAACAGCTGTATGGGGAAAATTTATAGTAAGAAATGCTAAACCATTTGGCAATGAAGAATCACATATTTTAGAGAGAGAATCAGTCAAATTTGAAGAGAACATAGGTTCAAAAAAATAATGGTGGAAATGGGAATATTCCATTGCATCTTATTTCTTGCTGTAATAGGAAGTAAACAGACAAAATGAAATTAACCCTTGGAACTCAATGCCCTGGTGGGTGTGATGGAACCTTACAAAAAGGATGGTCCATATGGCAAGGTGTACCTTTGTGACAGCACAGACTTGGATGCGATTTCAAGGATTATAAATCTTCTTGTTTCATCCCAGAATTTTATGAACAGCTGGCACTGGGAAGTATAACATTGCACTATTAAGTGCCTATGGGTTTTTGAAAAAAAAAAATCTTCCTTAGTAGCATCCGGATTTGGCCCCTGGAAAACAGAATATGGCACTACTCCAAGATGGTCATTAATCGGCCCTGGTGGGGCAGTCTTCCCACATGGGGGCCCATGCATAACAGTCTGCTGTAGTGATATGCTACACCACATGGGAGAAGACAAAACAAGAAATTGAGCAACAGAGAGACACTTAACTTGGAATTCTTGCAGGAAAAAAAGGAAGTGAAGAAAGGAAGCATTACACATTGTCTGTCCCTACAGCTGAGCAGAGGTCAAGTAGTTAATTATAAACCCATGGCTAGGTCTTGGAGTCCCTCACTCTACCATGGAGCAGGAAGAGAGGCCCAGCAGGGAGAGGACATGTTTCTGAAAAGATATCAAGTTAATATTTTTGCCTGTGGGGTCCTTCAAGGCCAACTGAACATGACGGCTCCTTGGAACCCTGTTGTGTTATGTGTGCAATGTCTTCATGTGACACTGGTAACACAGAGATGACCTTGGTGAGGTAGCAGATAAAGTCCTGGACATGTCCCAGAGCAGAGCAGATTTCACTCACCCTTTGTCCCATCCTATGCTGCAGCTAAACCATACTGTCCTGTGCTTGAGATCTTGGGCCTGTCTGAGAGGGAAGAAAATGAATGGTTGCACGTGTAGCTGCGTGGTACAGATGGATGCATATAGCCACACACGAATGAGGAAGCCCCCCTGAGCAGCGGTGCACTTGGATGGATCCCAGAGCCAGCCAGCGAGCTCACACACATGCCAATGGCAGTTAGCGTGTTTCTCTCCTAGAAGCAGCACTGGAAGATGACAGAAAAGGGCAGTAGAAGATAAGATGGGAAGAGCAATAGCTCAGTGGCATAAGTGCCTGCCTACCTAGTGCAAGGTCATGAGATTAATCCCTGGTACAAAAACAAAACAAACAAACAAGCAAACAAAACACTTGAACTGGGGCCGATGAGATAGCTCAGCAGACTAAAGCACCTGCTTAGGCAAGCTTAGGCAAAGCACTGAGACAGTGGTTTGATCCTTGGTACCACATACCACACCAGCCCTGCCCCGAGGATGGGCTGAGCTGGCCAGAGTCTGGGCGAGGTGGTGCACACCTGTAATCCCAGCGCTGGGAAGGCTCAAAGCAGGATTGCCACAAGTCTGAGCTGTGTAGTGAAACTCTGTAGCAACCAAATACATAAAAAAAAAAAGAGAGAGAGAGAGACAGAGAGAAAGAGAGAGAGAGACCATGTAGGAGAGATTTTGTGACTTTATTTAAAACAGAATCTTCCTCATGTATTTATGTAACATGTAGTTTTCCATTAGCTTTGAATATTTTAACACTACAACCAAAAGTGCAATTTTAATACAACATCCAGGAGTCACAGGATAAAGATGTTAGGAAATGAAAATGAGGAATTGGGAGAGCCAGCCATGCAACGTTTCCCCACCCAACTAGAATTTAGACTGGGCCAGGGTCAGCTCAGCTAAGAAAAGGCGGGGCTGGTGACCGGAGAAGGAGAGAAACTTGACAGCGTTCTCCTTTTAAGAGGACACGGCACTCGGCAGGCCGGATCGACCGGCTCTGGGAGCTATTGCCGCGCGCAGGCGTGGACAACAGGAAGTGAGTACACAGACCTCTTCTTGACATAAATACACACAGACCTAACCTAGGGCTGAACTTCTGCCCCGGAGTGACCAGTGCCATTAGGACAGAGGTCAAAAGGTTGCAGTGAGAGAGAAAACGCAGTCTTACTGAATGAAAGACAATGAAATATTCTTTTGTTTGCTTGTCTCTGTGGTTTGTATAGCTACTGTTATGTCATAGCGGGGTCCAGAGCGGGAAAGAGGAGTCACTGATTTATCACAGTGTGAGAAAGGCTGCCGGAAATTCAATTAAACACTGGGAAAAAATCCTATTGAAGACCCACAGGAAAGCGAGTCTCACTGCTCCTAAGGCGGTGGTGCGTAGAAGCCATCAGTCTCCGGTGCTAGGAAGACGATGGAGCAACATCAAAACACCCCTCTTCCTGTTATCTGCAGAGTGCGAGAAATGCAGATGTGGATTCACAGCTGTATTCCCTGCTCACCTCTCTGACAGGCTAGATAAAAGTGTTGACAGTTAAAGCTGTACAATCTGAGAGCACATCAATAACAACGCATGAAAAATTCACACTCACGTACATACATACATATTCAAATGCATACGTACAAATCATCCACAAACAGGCACGGCAACGTGATGTTTGCCTGGAAGATTGTTTGACCTCAAAGACAAGCGGGAGAACTAGAGATTTTTTGCCTTGTTTGGCTATTTTCATCCTTTTAAACTCATGTATTTCTTTTCTTTCTTCTTTTTTTTAAACTCAAACATTTTTGAAAGTTCTGAATGGTTCTGCTTGCTTTTTTTTTTTTTTAGGGTAAAAACTCTGAGAATTTAAAAGGAGATATAGAAGACTAGCCTGTTTTCCAGCCAGTCTAAAATTCTGTTGGTAAAGATGATATTAGCAAACCAAAAGTAAGAGGAAATTACATGTTATTGTTTTTGTTTATTCTGGTTGCCAAACACTTAAATGCCTGATTTTATTCTAGAACTTTTATTTCTGTGTACCTTCTTAGAGGGTGCAATTTAGCTACATGGTTGTTTTCCTGCCTTAATAACTGGACAAACAATGAACTACTGCACTTCAAAATGAGTTTTACATTCCAAATAATCAAGCACATTTTGGGGAACACACACTATTGCTGCTTTTAATATAGTTTTCAACAACCTGCCTCAATACATTCATGCTTTTTATGTCTTATGGCACCCCTGTGTAAAACCACCACAAGCTCTCAGAAATGAGGCTTTAGCTCCTGACAAATGCTCAGCAGACTTGAACACCCTCTTGGGAGATTGATGAGTCCTATTAACCTCACTGCATAGATGGAAACTCAGAAACAAAGTGACTCTGAGGATTAAGAGGAAGTCAATGTCAGCACCAGGATTAGAATTCACACTTGCCTGGTTTCTCAGCCCTTGACCAGCTCCCCCATGGATCTCAGCTTTGTCTCCCTCTGTGAGCGAGGGGACAGGGAGTTTCCAAATGTTAAAAGAATCCTGTTCTTCTCAGGCCTCTGCCTTGTAGGCAGGTTCCTCTTTTTAATAAATTACAGAGCTGGGAAGTAACTTTGAGGTGATTTATTCTAATCTCCTCACTTTATAAGTGAGAAAAGGGCCATAAAAATGCTAGAAGAAAGAATAAGAATGTCCAGCTTGCAGCAGCATAATAGGGAGGCAAATTGTGGTGCAAGCGCTGGAGGGGGCAGGACCGGAGGCCCGGGTTGAAGCTTAGCCTTGCCTCCTTTTGAGCCCCTGCTCTCTGTGTACGACACAGAAAGCAATGCTGCCTGTAGTATCATATAAAGATTAAATATGTGAAGTAGAGAAGATATTGGGGCATTCATACTTTTTTTGTCTGTCAATATTTTTTTTTCTTTCCTGTTATAGCTGTATAATTTCTTTCTATGAAATAATACTGAAATATACTTACCCAAGTATTTAATCCTAGACCAGTAGGATTTTGTGCAACTTTAGTCTTAGTATTTTGTTGAACAGAATGTCAGGAATTAAAGTCTAAATGCAGCCCAGGGCTACTCAATGCATTGAGTTCAGAGTTGCTCAGAGATCTCAGTAGCGAGTTTCTTTAATGTTAAGATTTGAAGGGCATCCCCAGCCCCTACTCCCCATGAAGCCCAACTGGCTGACTAGAAGGCACTGTGGCAAGTGGCAGAAGTTCTTGGAGAGATTCACTCTGTGTGGGTGTGTGAGTGTGTAGGTGCTGAGACACACCACAGTGCTTCCTCTACAGACCAATTGCCCTGCTTTTCTTTATTTCCCAACCATTTTCCCTCTGAAAAGAGCATCACCTTTTCCTAATCAGAGCAGCGAACTTTTTTGAACTCTTTCTCCTCTACAGAATTGTTCAGCATACTCTGCCTTATTTCTATGGAGAAAAAAATTAGTAGTTAATTTTAGTGACTTTTAAAAAAGGGTGTCCAAAACTCCTTTGCACTTCTCCTGTGAGTGCAGAGCTGGTAGCTAGAGGCCAAAGCCTTGCAAAGAAGGCTAAAGAAGGGTACAGAAAGGTGGGTTCTGCGAGGTCAGAAGGATCTCTGGCTTCCTGCCTCTTGGATGTGGCTCCCCACTTTGTATTTTAAAACCATTTGAAACTTGAAAGTGCTCCAGAGGAGGATTTGCAAGAGGAAATTTTTTTAATTTAAATAATCCCCTCCATATAATGGGATTATTATAAGAACAGTGATTGAGCATGCAGTAAGGGTTGTGCCCTGGGCCGTGTACAGTAGCTCATTTAAGCATCAACACAACTTGGTAGGGGAGCATGGAGTAGTCTGCTATTTTTCAAACAAGTGGCCATGGTGCAGAGAAGCTGGACACCAGGCTCAGAAACTTATAGACTGTAAAACAGAAGGAGATTTGAACCCACAGGAGTCTCTCTGGGTTTAGAACTCTTGATCAGCAGCTGCTGCCTCATGGCTTGTGTGAACTCACCTCATGTCATTCTAGTGAATGTCATGTCATTCACTAGACCCCAGGATCTCCCCTCTACTGACCCCAGGAGAGGTCTGCTTCTCTCTCTTCTACTGACTTTGTCCTTGGAAGCCAAGAGCAACAGTGCATGTTGTATCTGCAAAAGGCATCACAAGATGTATTCAGTTCCCAAGTGGCAGCCCACTCCCCTAGGCTAATGGCTAAGGTCATGAGTGATGGGAGATGAGCCAGTTCTTGGGGAATCAGCTGACAATACGAGGTCATGGTATTTGCTGGCTTATGAATAAGCCTGCCTTAACAGTGTCTCTCCCAAGGAATCTTATGACACAAAGAAGGGAGAGTATGCTGGGACCCATTCCCAAGGTGAAGAGAGCCTCTCGCTCTGCCTGCATGGTATTTGGCAGGGGGCTGCCTCTGGGATGCAGGGCTCTATGTACTCACCTATAGCTGTTTTCTGTCACTATGAAATCTGGTGCCAAAGTTTTACTTAGGAGGCACAGGGATTTTCTGGGACCAAAATATGCCTTCCTATGCTTTTCTACTTCCTGGAAGTAATAGCTGGATTCATGATCGCTCCATTGATCTGTCTATTACTTTGCTCCTTTTGATTTGCTCATGTCTTATAGATGAATAATTTGATGATGTATTATAGGAAGCCTGATAAAGGCTCCATCAGACAGGCAGCTCCTTGAACTCCTTGCATATTCATTAACAGATGGAACCTCGAGACCCTCCAGCCATGTCCCAAGCTTGCCTGTTGACTGGAGGGATGCTCTTGATCCGCTTTTCTCTTTTTCTGGGATGACTTCCAGGTGCCACCCATGGTTCATGCACAGGTTACCAGACTAGAAAGGTAAAACTAACTAACTAACTAACTAACTAACTAACTAACTAACTGAGACATGGAAATGAAAATCTTCTTTGTTTTACTGTTCTCCATGATTATTCACCCCATAACATAAAAGGGCAGCTCTTTGCTTTGGTCTTCCCGCCTGAGCCTGCTGTATTTAAAAATGTAAGGAATGTAAAGAATTCTTACTTCGAACTATGAGAGTCTTTTTTAGCCATAAATGACTTTGCAGCCTCATAGCTTCTGGGCAAAGATACACTTCTAGGAGGAAAGAGGGCAGAAGTTGGGGGTCAGACATGGCTAGAGGTGTGAGGCTGGTACTGTGGGGATGACAGATTATTAATATGATTTGTTCTCTGTCTCTGTTTCTCTGTTTCTGTCCTCTGTCTCTGTCTCTGTGTCTCTGTCTGTCTGTCTATCTGTCTTTTTGACAGGTTCCAATCATTTTTTTTGTCTTAGAAAATAATAAAGTAGCTTTTGAGATTGATCTTCCAGGAAAAGTGACAGGAATATATAGAATTTTAAGTAAAAATCACTTTTCACTTCTCTATGTGATATAATTCTTCTTTATATTTTTTTCCCTAAACATCACATGTTTAAAACAATATTGCATACAGTGGTTTAAAAAGAACTGTGACTGGCTATTAACCCATCACCATGAAGGGTTGTTCTCTGCCATGTGCCTCTCTGCCTTGGAGCCAGCTGAATATGGATTAATACCTCCAGTAACTATAGCTGAATAAATCTTTCCTTCCCTCATTTTGAGCGTCAGGTGTTTGTCCCAGCAATGAGAAAAGAGTAACTAAGACAGAATTTAGTACTGCAGGAGTGGGGTTGTTGCTGTGACTAACTTGACTATGTGGATTGCAAGTTTTTAGGAATGGCTTATGGGAAGAGATAGGAAAGTTTTGGAGAGATCCTCTACTTGCAAAGAGCTGTAAAAGCTGTGGCTGTTGTGTAGGGGAGATTCTGGTCAGAGCTCAGACCAGAAGGCTGATAGAAAGGTGGCCTGTAAACCTCCCCACTAGCCTGCGGGAGGTTTCTGCTGAGAAGGACTGTATTGGCTGTTGGACTCCAAATCATTCGTGTTTTAACTTGGCAGAGAAGTTACCTGCATTTTGCATGTGCCCAGAGACTTTGCCTAAGACTGAGATTAAGTGTGATAGACCAATTAATCTTTCAAAAGATATTTCAAAGCAGCCAAATATTGGGGCAGTGGCATGGCTGTTACTGGGGGGTTTTTAGCTAGATTTATGTTGAGAATCAAGAGCAAGGAGCCCAGCAGGATGGCTCAAAATGTGAGTTTGGCCAGAAAGGAAGTGCCAATAAAGCTGTGGACTGCAAAGATAGAGCTAAGAGGATCTCCATTGCTGAGAAGGAACCAGAGAATGGAAAAGATAGCCCTTGGGCATCACAGAAGGTGCAGGTCTCTACCATTTGAAGCCTCAGAATTGCAAAGGTCAGGGACTTTGCCTTGAGGGGAAAGCTGCTGAGCCCTTTGTTCCAGGGTGGAGGCGGCATGGAGAATTTATTCCTCAGAATCAGGATCAGAGTGCTCAGCAATCCATGCTCTCAACCCCTACAGCCAAGAGAGAAGGAAGCCTGACTACTACTCCTGGCAGCAGATCTTGGCATCATTAATGTGGCAGTGGTTTTAGGTACACTGAGAATGCCGGAATTCTGAGATTAAGAAGGCTTCCACCTAGATTGCAGAAGGCCTGGGAGGTGAGGCAATGTGCCCCTGAGAGGGCAATATGTAAAGCTGTGAGTGAGAAGCCTATTCAGTGGAAACCCCAGAAGTTTGCAAAAGTCAACAATGTGGATTGTGCAAAGAGGGAGCAAAGCCTGCCTGAAAGAGAAGCCATGGGAGCTACATCTACTGAGAGTGCTGTAGGGGTGGAGCCACATGGAGCTTACAATTTGCCATAGGTTGCTTTGGATGTTCCACAAGGATTTACAGGATTTAATGTTGGCCCTTCTGGATTTTGGACTTGTGCTGGTCTTAATGCTTGGTATCCTGCCATGTGTACCTTTTGGAATGGTAATGTTTATTTGTGCCTTTGAATGTTGAACGTGTTTAAATTTTCACTTGTATAGGGGCTCACAGATACTTGACACTTGGACTTTGCAACAATGAAACTGTTGGGACTTTGGCAACTCTTAGAGATAGACTAAAATGTCTTTTGCATAAAGGGATGTGATGAGTCTTTGGGGGTCCAGGGAAGGAATGTTATGGTTTGTGTGTAGGTGTCCCCCTCAATGCCTCATGCAGTCATGGGGCAGCTTCTGGAATTTGTAATTGATTATTGTGGAAATGGGTGCTGCACTTCCCCTGGGGCAGGTAATTTGCATTTCAGTGTAAAGAGGGAGAGAAGTTAGCTGCTACTGCTAATTCTTCCTGTGCTCTTGCTCTTAGTCCACCACCATGAAAAGTTATTCTCTGTCATGTGCCTCTCTGCCTTGGAGCCAGCTGAACATGGACTGAAATCTCCAGTAACTGTGAGCTAAATAAACCTTTTCTTCCCCACCTCTCCCCAATAAAAAAAAAAAAGAACAGTGATTAATAGCACAAGAGATATGGTTCTTTCTCAGATGAAAGAATTGGCTGTTCAGACTGGGCTAGGATGTTTGCCTAAGCCCCTAGCCTTCCAGGATGCTCAAGTGCTCAAGTCCAGAGAGCTAGGTGAAATCCAGGTTGTAGTGATTTAGTGAATTCCTGTCTCAAAATAAAAAAAAAAAAATAAAAGATGTAGATCAGTGCAAAGGACCTAGATTCTGATGGATTGCAGCCAGAGTATAGACTGCTAAGTTATCATGGCCTTGATTCAGCATGAATGAATCCTCAAAACAATAGCTTGTCTTCCCAATGACCACTTCTTCCTTTTTCCCCACTGTAGCCCTGGACACAGTTTCCTTTTACCTTTCCTGCTAATCCAAAGAAGCCTCCAATCAGCTCCTTGTGTGTCACTGAACCTGGCCCTCAATCTCCGCTCACAGTAAAAGTCCATAAAGTCTCAGTCTCCCTGTCTCAGGTCAGTGGATCCTCCATCTCCCTGACCTTGATCCTCTCAATGTCTTCAGAGTTAATAAAGGCTCCCCACCCTTTTTGTTTCTGCTTCTTTCCTGTACCATCAACACCACCATCACTGCTGTCGATAAAACTGGACATTTTTGGTGCCGTGACTCGAATCAGTGAGTAGTGTGGCTCCTGGGCATCCCTTGTCCTGGTTTTGACCTCCCTCCCTGAGCCACCTACTACTTCTGCTTTTGCCTCTGCTGCATGCCATTGCTAGCTCACATCCAGCAGCAGCCAATCTCAAGCCTTTCTCATGAGCCCAAAAATTATGGGGTTCTACTTGTCTTTCTTCTTGTCTCAAAAATCGTGAGCTCATGTCAGGACCTCCCCCTATCTTCCTCACCCATCTAGACCCTACCCCCTCCCCATTTTTTCTAGTAACAGCTGCTAAAGTAGGTACTAGCCCCATTTCTCACACTCACTCCAGGCTAAAAAGTGATGAATTTTTGGCAGGAAGTGACATCAGGCTTTTGCCCTAATGCTTGGCTTATTTTAATTTGACCATTGTGGGAAATATTCTTTCCATCCTCCAAAGCACAAGTCACTGAGTTATCTCCTAAAGAGCTATAACTCCCTCTGATTTCTCGAACCCAAATGAGTAATTTTTTAAAATTTCAGTTATTGCAACAGCAAATGACCAGAAATCCATTAAAAGCCTTTGTTGACTCTGAAAATACTTCCTTCCTACCTTCTTCCCTCTGCTATTTTCCTGCCTCATCCAGTGGTACTACCCTATCTACCCTCTTTGCCAGAAACTCTGTCATGTCAGTCTCCTTTGACCATGTTTTTACTTACTTCACCCTCTATAGTAACATCTCTGCCCTCTGCTTTTGTCTCTGGTTCCATGTTCTGTCACCTCTCTTTCTTCCTCCGTATCAGAACATCAGGCACCAGTGGCCCCACTTTCCACCTTTCTTCTTTCTGCATTCCCTACCACCTCCCACACAACTCCCCAAGCTGCACTGCCAGCCTATGACCATTTGCCATGTAGCCAGCTGCTGCCATCTTGCATACCATGTGGGCACCACCACATTGTGTGCCATATGTCCATGCACCGCCACCACAAGGTCACTCTTCCTGTGACATCAGAGCACCAGCTTGAGGTGCCCCATCACATGATGAGCTGCTGCCATCTTGCATGCCATGTGTCCATCCACCTCTGCCATGTGGTTGCTCTTCCTGTAACATCAGAGCACCAACTTGCAGTGCCAGCCACATGATGGGTCACAGCCGTCTTCTGGGCCATGTGGCCATCTGCCACCGTCTTACTGTCACTCCTGTTGTGATGTCAGAGCGCCACCTTTTAATGCCTCATCAGATGATGGATCACCATCATCTTGCAGCCTCTCCTATGATGTCTAATAACCATAAGTAAAAGGCTTCTATATTTTTCAAATTCTTATGGGAAATCTCTATTAAATAGAGACTAGGCTTTTTTATAATTACAAAGTTAAAAATGTTATAATCTAATTTGGCCAAATATATATTTGAGTGTGCTTTATTTTGTAAACATGTTCTTTTCTGTATTCTGTGTATGTATGTGTTTGTATGTTGTTCTGTGAACAACTGTTCCTCTTTTTACTTGAGATTTGGAACATAGACTTAAAAGCATGCTTTCTCCTGAGTTACCAGCTGGTCTATGTGATATCAAAATTGGTTCATAATTAAACAAAAATCATTAAAATGGGGAGAGATTGTTAGACAGGACTTCAATTGGTGGGCAAAAGAGTGGCCAACCATTCCTCATTAATAAGGAGTCCCCTAATAATCTCCATATTCTCTTAGAAGACACCCCCAATAATTTGGTCATTGGTTAAAAGATAAAGTTTTTCA
>PVKN010037274.1:0-11288 GCA_004027915.1 Capromys pilorides
GCCCAAGATGCCCAAATTCCAGCCAAATTAGCACTCTTGGCTACAGTTAGGAAGGCCCTGTTCCAATCCTGAGCAAACCACAGATTCCATTCTCTGCAGCAAAGCCCACAGAGCAGCCATGGGCTCCTACGTACGTCTTTAAGTGAATGCTGTGGACAACATGTCCACGGGATCTGACCATGAGAAGCAACAACCACCTTTCCTCAGCTTGTTACAGAGCCATTGTTAAAAATAATAACAATATGAATAGATTTAAATTTACTATACATGCTGGTTTTTCTTTTACCCTTACATCAACTCAAAGCCTATTTAAAAAAAAAAAAAAAAAAAAGAGTGACTAGCAAACTCCACTGAGGCTCAACTGAGGAGGAGCTCTTTGGAGCTCTCCATTTTCCTGTGGGTCTGATCTGTCACCCCCAAGATTGGCTCGTCCTCAGAGCTGCTAGATTACCCAGCCTATAAGCAGCCAATTTATTTTGACTGGAATGAAAGTTCAATTCATAATCTTTCTTTTTTCTTTTCTTTTCCTTCTTTTTGAATCAGGTTTTACTATATTACCCAGTCTGCTCTCAAATTCATGAGCGGTCTGGTCTCAGCCTCCTTGTAGCTGGGACTCAGGCATGTGTCACCATGCCCAAATTGTTAAATTTTGATCCAAGAAATGTTAAGTGTTTTGTCAGTGTCAGTCAGTGAAAACACTGTATGAAGACTTAGGAATACATCTACAAGCATACTGCCGACTCCTCGTTTTCAGTTCAGTAACCAGAGCTTGTCGCTGAGTGCTACAGGAGAGCTGACTCCCTTTCTGCGCTCCTGTCTGACTTCTTTCCGTTTTTCCTTCATCCACTGGATAAACTACAAGCTATTACAGACAGTGGAGAGCTAATGACCAATTAAACAGAAAATGCTTCCGTTCTCACAGTGCTTAAATTCGAGTAGACAAACGCAGTATATCAATAAAGAGAGCTGAATCTAAAGAAAAGATTTCAGGGAGGGATGGGCACTGATCAGTCTGTAATACAGGATAACAGAGAGTGACTGACTGTGGGTTGCTTCAGAATGGACCAACAAGGGACACTGGATCGGGCCCTGCCTGTGGTGAAGAAAGCCATCAGGTACAGGTGGAGTGAGAAGAAGCATCCAGGTGAACTGAGCAACACAGGCCAAGCCCTGAGGTGGACTGGGCTGGGCAAACTGGAGGAACAGGAAGAAGCCAGTGCAACAGAGCAGGGGTGGCCCAGGCATTAGTGTATGAGATAAAGCAGGATGAAAGACCAAGTTATTTGGTTGGAGGGATGAAGACTGAAAATGGCCCTGCAGTCAGGTGTGTGTAGTCCTTGGTGTCTCCCTGATCTTCACTGGGTACCATCTACTCCCTGCCTGTTCCTTATTTGCATCTAGGTAACAAGTTGTCAAAGGCCTCTGGCTTCACGTTCCCTTGGGTTTAGTTTTGCAGGTGTCTTCTCCACTCCACGCTGCATCAGTCCTTAGAAACCCCCCAGGGCCAGGCTCGCTCACTGACCACTCATAGCCCCCGGTCAGGCACAGGGCCACCTCTGCTCTCGGAATGGAATTCATCTACGCACAGCAAGTGGAAGCTCACAAAACAAGCTCGTTCTGCATCTGTCCTAAATACACGTATGTCTAAAGACTGAGGTGTTACATGTGAAGGCTAAGCCTATGATACACTTACATGTTGCGTTAAATTGTTTTTCTTCATTATCATAAATTCAAACTGAAAACTATCCAGATTTTCCCTTGCTAAACAATTACCAATTTTTTAAATATTTATGTGCACCTCTTTGTTGAATTTTAGAGAAAGTAAACTGCCAGGAACATCCCGCCTTTGTCCTGGGAACATCTGTTCTCAGGCCCAGCTGAGTCATGGCCCAGTTATCACAGGGGCTCGTTCCAAGTGGTGGACAGGAAGAAGTGTCATCCTCCATGCCCTGGATTCAAACCCCAAATGACAGATTCCATTTCCTGGACTAAAAATGAAGCAGGTCCCTCCTCCCTTCCAATCAGGGTTCAGAGTTTGCCAGCCTCAGGACAGACAGACACATCAGACCTGAGCAGACAGACGCTGGCTAAAGAATGCACAGATTCACTCAGTTGTGTCTGGGGCTGCAGGAAAGCATGAGAAAAAAAAAAAAAAATGTGAAACTGTTCTGTGTGTCTATCATATTTCTTAATAAAATTTCTCTACTCAATGACTCAGAACTCAAGCCTTAAGAATGTTTCCAAAATAACAATGACATCTCACAAACCAGGCAAAGAGTTGCTATGTCACTGCTGCCCGAAATCTCAGCAAAGGCCCTGAAGAGAAGGCTCGTGGCACCCTGAGACTGGGCGACTGTGCAAGGGAAGGAGCTTGGCACATTCTCGAGGATAATGATCTTACTTCTTTACATGTGGCAAGAGCTGTGGTCAACCAGACGCCAGCTATGAGAGCTAGGGCAAGTTTATAGGTATTTCTAAGTGCTAAATTTCCTCTCTGAACACTTCACATAACTAGCCTCATGTAAAGGGGAGTGTGTGTCTTGAGGTCTAAGGCACACAGCTGGAAATCCATACACTAGAAGAGAGGCCTCAAGTCCTTGCACAGAGTGAAGCTCACACCCCCCCCACCCCCCCAACCCCCACCCCCATGAGTTGTGGGTCCTAGCTAGTGAGCAGGCTAGCACTGTTAAGGTTTCTATGAGCTTTTCATATTTATATAACCAGAAGTAACAGTATTTTCACGGGATAAAGAAAGCAATTTTCTTCTCATTAAGCCTTGCTCCTGATTCTAATAGGATATAGTTAAGTTCCTTAGAAATGATTTTATTTCTGAGATTTCCTTTTAAGTTATGGTAGGTTGTTCCAGGATGGCTTTTAGAATATGTGATAATGCCATACAAGAAGTACATATTTGGTCTCTGTTCTCAGCTCCTCACACAAATTTCTAAAATCCTTGTATTTTTCTAAGCAATAGGATGCTAAAGCATCTTTTGTCCTCTGGTTTCTATTGTGGTTGTGTCTAGTTGTTTCCCCAAAGCCTCATGCAGTTATGGGGTGGCTTCTGGCATTTGTGACTGATTCTTGTGGGTGTGGGTGCTGCACCTACCTGGGTCAGGAAATTTGAATTACAATGTAAGGAGGGGTGAGAGACTAGCTGGCTGCCTGAGCTGCTGCCAGTCCTTTGCTCTCAGCTCTTTGCTGCCTCCATGAACTGCTGTTCTCTGCCCTGTACCACCCTGCCTTGGAGCCAGCTGAGTATGGACTGAAACCTGCAGTAACTGGGAGCTAAATAAACCTTTCCTTCCTTCATTCTGGGATCGGGTATTTGTCCCAGCAACAAGAGAAGAGTAACCGCCACAGTTTATGACACAGAAGCCCTGAATTTGTTCCCTGAGTGATGGGAGCTCTTTTGCTCTGTTGAGGAGACTTTGGGGAGGCTTCTAGATGGTACTGGTCACCAGAAGGGCAGAGCCAGGCCTGAGGAGAGACCCTCTCAGCTGTTCCCACATTCTCTGGAGTCAATAACTGCTCACAACTACAAGATGAAACTTCCATAAAAATTCCAAAAGTACAGTGCTTGGGGAGCTTCGATGTTGGAGAACGCAGCTGCCACCTGGGAAGGTGGCATGTCCCAATTCTAGAGAGACAAAAGGTTCGGGGCTCAGGACACCCTCAGACCTTTCCCTGTGCCACTCTTCATCTGACTGTGTATTTGTCTCATTTATCCAGTTCTTTATAGGATAACCAATGGGCTGACATGTTTCCAAGATCTCTGAGTTCAGTGAATTATCAAATCCAAGAAAGGGGCTGTTCTTGTTACTACACAAGTGGGACTAACCTTTCTCCAACACTCAGATGATGATCTTCAGAATACTTTCCAGCAATCTGTCTAGTGTGAATGTGTGCTACTCCAAACTGCGTGTGAGCTCTGTGATTTACATAAAATTATAAATGTGATGCATCTAGTCCACAGCCGAACACACTAAGATCGCTTTTAAAATGCCAGCTAGGAGAGAGCCCAGGATTACGTGGGGGATTAATGCCTCAAGGCCTCCTTGGTGAAAGCGCCACCTGCCTGTGCCAGCACAGGAGCGCTTGAGCTCCTGTCCCAGATGTCAAACACCGAGCTCTTCCTGACCCTTGCTGCACTGCATCCTGCAGGTTTCTGCACTGCCTAACAGGTGCTAGGAGGTGGGAGCTTCAAAGCCGCTGACACCTGCAGGCAGGAGCCTGACCTCTGTGTGCTTCTTGGGGAGCGCAGGACCCCTTTCTAGCTGTGACCTGGCAAAACATCAGGAGACTGCACCCATGCTTTCCATGTTTCCTCTTGAGCATTAGGCAGTAGCAGGATACCTGGTGGATGCTCAAGCCCAGGGAGAGAAGAAAGAAGCAAGGCAGAGTTCAGGCCTGGGACCTGGAAAATGTGGTGACTCAGGGCTCAGGCACCTTCACAGCAGATGGATAAGCTTAACTTCGTAAGGAGGGTCACACCATTCATGATGAATGGAATACAGTAATGAAATACAATCAAGAAGTTCCGACAGAAGCGAAGATTCAGAAGTGATGGTCCTACTTAAAGAAGTCAAAAAAGAGATTAGATGAACCTGGTTTTCTGACATGGGATGAGAGTCAGGACAGGCCAGCAGCCTCAAGAGGGGAACAGAGGTAGGCCCTGCGATAGCCAGGAGGATTCGGGCAGAGGCGCTTGGGTCTCGCTGGGATGGGAGATGGAGCTGGAGTTCTACAGGCCAGGAGAGCACAAGAAAACAGCAAGCAGGGGCCGGCAAGATGGTTCAGTGGTCTAAAGCGCCTGCTTAGGAGGGCTCAGGCAACTGCGGGGACTGCAGTTCGATCCCTGGCACCACATGCTGCGCCAGCGCCACCACCAGGGCAGGCTGAGCCAGCCACAAAATGAATAAATAAAAGAAACAAACAAACACAACAAGCAAACAAATAAATAAATAAATTAATAAAAATTAAAAGAAAAAGAAAACAGCAAGCAGTGGAGAGCCACTGCACACACACTGATGAGAGCCTGAACCTGGGGAAGGATCATCCAGAGGAGCCCGCAAGCTGGCACCGTAGCTCCAGAGAGATCTCTGAGAATCGCGTCAACACCCAAGGAAAGTTAGTCCTCAGCTATGCACTGCTCTGGCTCAGCCAAAGGCTAAGGGCAAACCTTAAAGGGTCGAACTGTTTCCAGGTGAATTCATTGTGTCACAGCATGAAGTTCAAGAACATCAAAAGCCATCACGACAAACATGCACCCAACAAAATAAAATTCACTTCTATAGTTCATCTAACAAACTTTATGGGGCATACACGGAAACAAGAAATAGAGCTTCATCTTCTCTATACAGGAAAATATAATAATCAAAAGACAAAGTTCAGACTGCAGACCCGTGACTGAACATCCGAGGCGCCGAATAATAGCTCTTCAAGTCTGCAGTAAAAAATGGCCTCCAATAAAACTATGTTGCAAAAAATGGGAAAGAAATAAAATGCAAAAAGGGAAAAAGTTGAAGATGCAGAACCTGAGGAGTTTGTGGTAGAAAAAGTACTGGGCCAACGTGTAGTGAATTGGAAGGCAGAGTATTTTCTGAAGTGGAAGGGATTTACAGATGCTGACAGTAAATATATGGGAACCTGAAGAAAATTTAGATTGTCCAGAGTTAATTGAAACATTTCTTAATTCACAAAAAAATGGAAAAGAAAAAGATGATACAAAAGGAAAATCTTTATTCTAACAGTAGATCTGATATCAGCAAGTCAAAGAAAAAAAGAGATGCTGCCAACAAACCTAGAGGTTTTGCTGGCAGTCTTCATCCTGAACGAATAATTGGTGCCACAGATAGTAGAGGAGAATCGATGTTGCTCATGAAATGGGAAGATTCAGATGAGGCTGACTTGGTGCTGGCCAAAGAAGCCAATACGAAATGTCCTCAAATCGTAATTGCTTTTTATGAAGGGAAACTAACTTGGCATTCCTGCCCAGAAGATGAAGCTCAATAACTTACATCATATATATATATTTGGTTTTGATTTCCAGTGTGGAAAAAAACATTCTAATGAAAATCAAGTTTAATATGTCAGCTTTGAAAGTAGTATTTGGGGAAGCCATTGGGTTTTTTTGTTTGGCATCTATAGCCCTAGTTACTTTGAACAAATAAAGCTTTTGTAGTTACTGCCTCTATCAAAAAAGAGCACTTGGTAGCCTGATACATTTCCTCTGCTTCTCTAAATGTTGGGGGGAATTGCCCACAGTCCAAATCAGAACTCATGTTTTAGCTCATATGCTTAAGTCCTGAGATTTTTGTTTTTGTATGTGTAAATAAAATTCTTATGTAAGTGAAAAAGAAAACAAAGTTCAGGCAGTGAATTCAAGGAAAATTAATTGTAGCTTCCAAGGAGAGGTATAAGGTGAGGAGACAAAATGTTTGAGGAAAAAAATGGTCAAAACTTGATGAAAACTAGAAATATGCCAATTCTAGTGCCTTAAGAAATCCTAGTTAAGTATTAGGCATGAAGAAAGGTACAACTTTTGGTTTTCAGATTCTTAGTCCCCAATATATCCAATGATGGTGCCCATCTGTGAGGCCAGTACTACTTCTGCTACAGCTACAAAATTACCCTTCCCAGTGTTTCTTCCAATTCAGGGAGGGAGGAGAGAGAGAGAGAGAGAGAGAGAGAGAGAGAGAGAGAGGTGGGGGGGGGACTGGGGCTCTCTTGAGGTTGTGATCAACCCTGCACACTGGTGCTAAGTCACCATTTTGAGCACATAGGTACACAAGAGCTCCTACGTGTGAACGATAGTTGAAACTTTCAGACGTTCAACTTGGCTGTTTATTTGCCCAAAATATTCATGGACCTTTGCTTCCTGAACTGTCTTAAGCAAGTGTAACAGCTTTTGAATACCCTCAAAGGTAAAACAAGTATTTATCTTCTGGATGTAGACGAAAGTTATCTAAATTAGCAAAAGTTAATCCTATTATTTCTTAAGAATACAGGTTAGCAAACTGCATAATATTAATCTTAGTGAAAAAAACCTGAGGAAGAAGGTAAACCTGTTTTATATTCTGAAGGTAAAAAGGAAATGGTCTTCAAGTATTTGAGAAATGGAAAACAGCTATGTGCATTTTTTAAATTTTATTGATTCTAAAATTACTGTTTTCTTTCTTATTTTATTCCTCTTGCATAAAAATGCACCATAACACCAATACAGAAAGTTTCAGCTAGAGTTTGACAGTTTTGTTTTTGCCTTTTTAGCATTTTATAACCAGGTTGTTTTTTTTAAAAAACTATGCTAAATTATAGACTTGATAAAGTATGGCACTTTTCAGAATAAAAATTCTTACTGAAATTTTAAGTTTTGATACATTGCTTGACAAATCAATTCCAGTATTTACCGGTCACCCTACCAAGTGACGAGAATTATTACGATTCCCACGTGAGAGCACGCACTTTATTTGAAGACAGTATCTAGAAAAGCTTAGTCTTCCACAAAGTTAGGCAGATTCCACAACACCCGCAATTATAAAATTGTGACTCTTCTTTGCAAATTTTCTTTTACACCAGAGTTTAAGAAACTACAAATCAACACAAGTTGTTTTTACTCCTAATAGAAGTGGGAGCGTGTGCTCCCAAGGTGCAAGGCGGCACACAGGGCACACCAGGTGTGAGAAACACTGCTAGGTCAGAATGCCTAGGTTCTACGGTTATCTTATTGCAGCGAGGAATTCACCTGGTGAATGAACCAATCTGTGCCCAATAGCATGGCTCTCTTCATTGAGATACTGTCTTCTTTTTCTTTCTCATTACTAAGCTCTCTTCATCATTTCCTGGAAGAAGCCCTTAAGACGGTTCCTAAGTCTTCACAGTCTCCAGGGAACTGCACTAAGAGTCCCCAGAACGCTGTCCTCTGCTGGCTATGCCTCTGCTTTTTCTTTTTTTTTTTAACAACAACAAAACACTTTCACTTATGTATCTGGTACAGGGTCTCACTACACAATTTGTACTCATAGTGATCCTCCTGTCTCAGCCTCCTCAGCACTGGGATTACAGTTGTGCACCACCAAGCCCAGTTTCGGAGGCCAGCATGGCTTCCAGAGCCGGAACAGCTTTCAGGGCTGGCTCAGCATGTGGTACTGGGGAATCAAACCTGGGTCCTCATGCTCGCCAGGCAGGTGCTTAGACTGCCAAGTTATCTCCCCGGCCCTACCCCTCTGTTTTGACCCAGCCTCTCTTTGGGTTCACTTCTGATCCACAGTGAGAGAAGGGTTAGGTCTACATCAAAGGAAGCTGAATAGTTAAACTTGTTACATGATCTTAAATGAAAAGAGTACAATTGAAAGAAGAGGGGACTGAAAAGGTAGAGATGCCGGTCACAAAAACTGGCACTGCCAGTATACAGTCCGTGGAGTTGGCCTCCATACTGTAAGGTCAAATTCTTAACACGGGTAATTTTTAAAGTCATTGTTGGAGATCAGTTAAAAGTACAGATCTGGAAAGTGTGTTCAATTTTAGGCTGAAATAGGCTGTGCTTAAATTTCCTCATCAGCGGGAAGGGGTTGTGGGCGGGCAGTGCACACAAGCCACAATGCCTAAATAAGTGTCGAATGTCACCTATTGCTATCACTGTTAAATGATTTCTAGTGCTCTACTACCTTTAACAAGTCTACATAGAAACAGTGCTTACGTAATCCTCTTCTGTTTTTATCAAATTACTCTCTAGTAAGGCTTTAATAATTAATATGTTATCTCTCTTAGGAAAACATAATTTAAAAAAAAGACTCCAGGAAGGCAGCACTTACTTCAAAGGTTAAGAAAGTTGCTAATGGTGGAATTTCAAATATACACAAGCCAATTAGAAAAACATCATTTCATGATATCATTTAATAATCTACTTCACAAATAAACCAGACCTACATGTGTGAATATCATATAGCCTGCCTAGTGTAAGAACACAAAACAAAAAATAAAAAGGGAACGACATAACATAGCTAATGGAAACTAAGAACTTAAGGATTAAACAACAAAGAGACAGCAAGCAGAAAAGTTAGGAAACTTGGCAGGGAAAAAACCACGCACTTACATACACAGGATGAATTAGACAATGGTCCGAAGAATCTCCAACAGGCTTTTGACACTCAGAGTAGCAACGTAGAAGACTAAAATCATGCTTGGAATGCCTGGCATTCTTGTCTTCTAGATGTGTGCTGCTTCTAATGTAATTTCAATTATTGCTATACTCTTTCTCAAGTAAATGTTTGTTTAAAAAAAAACCACAAATATATTTAAATATATTGGAAAAAACAAAACAAAACTACTTCACAGATCTCCCCTGCAGCTTTGGGAACTTATGTAGGTCTTGTGTTAGAAGCAGAGGGGGTCACTGTATATTATACAAGCATGTAGCTTTTGAGACAACATCACAGTTTTCAATAGGTTCTCAGATTGTGAGAAATATTCTCACAATCTCACAATAAAAAATATTCAAGAATTCTTCCTCTCCAAGTTGCCTCTATGTTAAGTCTCATTCTCTATCTACAGTGCTCTAATCAAACACATTGCCCATGCTTCCTTCAATACAGAAGCGTACACACACACACACACACACACACACATACACACACACACACATCAGCAGCAGTAACAGCTCTGGTCTGAAAGTACCTATTAGGAGTTCTATTGTCAAAAGGCTCAATTGTGTAACATTTCTTCCTGTAATATCGAAGCAGACTAAAGCATATATTAGTACTGATCTTGTCAAAACACATTACTCTTTTATTATCTATGTTTGTTCTCTTTTTGTTTTATTTAAAAATATATTTAAGGGGCTGGGGACATAGCTCAGTGGCG
Organism: Capromys pilorides; assembly: GCA_004027915.1. Taxonomy (NCBI): domain Eukaryota; kingdom Metazoa; phylum Chordata; class Mammalia; order Rodentia; family Capromyidae; genus Capromys; species Capromys pilorides. The sequence continues at coordinate 9,859 of PVKN010037274.1, forward strand.
TAAGCATCTGCCTGGCAAGTACAAGGTCCTAAATTCAATCCTTGGTACCAAAAAAAAAAATCTCCCATTTAAGATAGGAGATAGGAGAAAAACACGTATTACCTAAAGTCATGTTAATCAAGACAACTGCTTGGGTTAGTTTTTCTATCTTTATGAATACAAAAATAGGCACCTAGTGTAAGTATGTTACGTAAATAGAATTGTAGCCTCCCTCCCTTTGTCTCTGTTTCCTCACCTGTCTTTCTTTTTTGACCTAACATAAATATTTTGCCCTTTCTGAAAATGTTCTTCAAAGCTTTGCGCTAAGGTTGTCTCAGACACTATATTTGTGTCATAATTTCACCACTCCATGACTTTTGTACTTTCATTTTCCTATGAGTTTTACAGTTTCCTGTAACAGGAAAGTTCACATTATACACTCAGAACACATTCTTAGAACTAAAAGTTTCTTTCTTGTTGTTTTTTGATATGGTGTCTTGCTATGTAGTTGAGGCTGGGCCTTGAGCTCAAGATGGAGCCCAGGCTAACATGGAACTTGAAGCAATCTTCCTGCCTCAGCCTCCCAAGTGCTGGGTTACAGGTGGGCACCATCATGCTCAGCTTAGAACTAGAAATTTTAAGTAAAAAAACGTAATTGTATTTATTATTTATGACGTTGCATCACTTACTTCAACTTTTAAATGTCATTCATGTCTTTAGTAAAGGAAAAGTTTGATCGTAGTCCTAATATTTCCAATTTTATAATTTGTGAATTTTCAGTGCAAGGAAAATGTGTATGTGGTGTCAAAACCAAATATATTCTGAGCAGACACATGAGCACAGAGGAATAAAGTCAGCAGACCGTTGTCACTGCTAAAATGAAAAGTATTCCATAAATCTTGAGCTCTCTACAACAGGACTATGGACCTAGGGCCCCAGGTGTCTCCTGAACGTTCACCAGGTCATATATAACAAATGGCTCAGCCACCTGTCTTCGAAGCTGGTGGGGAAAACCATTTTCATCTTTTAAACTTTTTAGTTATCCACCTTTCAACCTCACTATTCATAAAAATAAAGGTACGATCTCAGACTGCTGAATCTCCTGAATGTTAAAGCAAGCAGGAAAGAGAAGGAGTGAATTTGAATTATATTCAAGGGGGTGAATTTGATATCAAGTCCTGTGAAACTCAAACTGAGGTACAAAAATGTGAGGTCGTTTTTGCTCTTGGTTTCCTGTAGAGCAATGTTTCCCTTCTTCAAATTTCAGTGATACAGTCCTAGAATGTACTCAGTTCCAAGATTCTGTTTCCTGAGCTCTGAGTATACTTCTGAGGAATCAGAGACTTGATTTATAAAAACGAAAAAGAAAAAGCCCAGAAACGGCATCTTAAGTGGCCGGCCAGCAAATCCAGAATCCAAATGATTAGGAGGAATATAGTGTCAGTATTCAT
>PVKN010037275.1:0-11274 GCA_004027915.1 Capromys pilorides
AGAACTAGAAGACTTCTACAATAGCCTACCCAGAGGCTGGGACTTTGGAATACACATCTGTACAGATGTCACGTCTCTGTTCTTTCCTCATGCTGAGAGAACAGAAAGAAAGAAAGAAAGAAAGAAAGAAAGAAAGAAAGAAAGAAAGAAAGAAAGAAAGAAAGACAGACAGACAGACTACACTAAAAAGTCTTTCTGAAAGATTATACTTAGGTCTGTACAATTTTAAAGCTGATGGAAGCATGAATTCTTGTCAATGTTTTTCACTTTACATCTTGGGAAATTGGTCTCAAGTTAGTTACTTGGTTAGTAAAGCTGAGACCAGAGAGCCAGGTTTACAAATTGAATTTCTACTCACATATAGTGAAGAATCCACGTATTACTCTACATTAACAGTAATGCATCTAATTTATAGTGGTCATGTGAATCTCACCCAATTACTTTTTAATTTTCAAGATCTATGATACATAGTAATGAGGATGTCTCATAAATTCACTTTCAATCATTTAATTACCCCTAAAATATTTTATAATTACAACTTCTCATGCAATTGCTACAACAGCTTCACATATCAAATATCAAATTTATCAGTCTTCTGGGCAATGGCATAAGCATGCAAAAATTCTTTTGTGCTGTACTTTAAGGAAAATATCCACTTTGGCTTTTTAACTTGTTTTTTTTTTCCTGTGCTAACCATAAGGCAATATTGATTTAGTTTTATTTTAAGAAATACTCTGATAAACGGTTTTGACTAAAGGTTTAAGAATTTTAAGGAAAACAACTTGTCTCCTACTTATGTTTGTTTTCACCTTTGAGAACAAAGTTCCAAGAGTCAAAGTTTATAGTCAATCAAAAAAGAGCTCATGACTTTCTCATTTTAATGGTAGAACTGGGACCTTTAACTTGCCTGGAGGTTTTGCTTGGGAGTTTATACAGAGCAGAACTTCCTTAACACGGGTAATCAGACCCATTGGGCACGTGTTAATTGTGCCTGACATGTAAAACTATCTACAGTATCTCAGCTAATAATGCCATTGCAGACATTTCACTTTGCAAAAATACAGTATTAAAACCAATTAGGTGTCTGCTGATCTGCCTTCTCCTGCTTCCCCAAGATATCGTTCCAGCCACGTCAAACTACTAATTCCCAAGTAGTAACAAAAATACTGAAACCAAGCAACCAAGGGCCAATTAGAGATGAGCGTTAAGCCAAGATACATGGGAGCAAATTTTACCTGTGCAGCTGGTGAAGTGTATAACTGATACAATTTCACAATGGGTAAAAACTACAAGTGTAGTATGTGCCTGGCAAATTCAAAGTCCTGAGTTCAATGTTTGGTACTGAAAAAAAAAAAAAAAAGCTTCAAGTGAAACATTTAAAATTAAATCACCTTAACATGGGTTACCTTGGGTCGTACTGATAATTCAGTGGCATTTTTTTTTTTATCTTGATACTTCGACACTCCTTTCATCAATGAAAGTTCCTGCTTATAAGAAACAGAAACCTACTCTGATTATTATAAGAAAAAGAGTGGAGAGGCTGCTGAATGAAGTATTGAGACTGGCAGAACTGATGGGAGACTCTAGGACCAGCCTGGGAACCTGATGGGAGGCCCGGGGTCCAGGGGGCTGCTCCGGTCCACTTTAGTGGCCACTGCTTTGCATGTGTGCTCTGTCCACCCTGGCGCCCTTTGTATATCCTCAGTATTCAGAGTGCAGATGATAGTGACTGTCTTTTTTGTCTTTTTTTGTTGTTGTTTGTTTGTTTTTTAGGGAAAGGTCTACAGGGTGTTCAGGTCTCACTACTAGATCGGACTCGTAGTGATTCGCCTGTTTACAGCGCCCCAAGAGCTGGGATTACAGGTACGCATCACCACACCCAGTTTCAGCTGCTATCTCAGTGCACCCCCAGCCTCTGTGCCTGCTTACAGGTACTTTAATCCACTGAGCTATTTGGCCAGCCCAATAGTGACTGTCAAAATCTAAATCACATAACTATTTCAGCGAAGAGGAAAGGAATGTCTGATTCCATTAACTAGTTGCATGCCCACCAGCTGTTTGAAAGACCACATAGTAAGGCCTTCCCAAAAGCTGACCAAAACCTAATGGAAGGCAAAATGGATAATGGAATCACTCACACACATGCACAAGCATGTGCACATGTGCATGCATACACACACACACACACACACACACACACAGAGTCACCATAAATGTGGCTTTCCAAATTTCCACTTAAATTTGGAAAGTAAATTTTTTATTTCTTTTTTCTAAAGAGAAAAAAACAATAAAACCATACAAAATTTTTAAACAAGATAGTAGGAAAATAACAATAGTATGTTATCTTCGAAATAGTTACTCAGGGCCAGCAAGATAGCTCAGTGGACTAAAGCCTAGGTGGGCACAAGAACCACAGTTCTATCTCTATTTCAGCTCACCCCCAGGGCGGGCTGAGCTGGCCAGAGTCCAGGTGTGGTGGCACATGCCTGTAATCCCAAGATTGGGAAGCTGAAAGCAAGAGGATCATCATGACTCCAAACTGCGTAGTGAGACCCTGCAACCATCAAATACATTAAAACATAAAGTAAAGATAAAGAATACAAAACAGAGATATAAGAGAAAAAAATACCTGGCAAGTGCAAGGTCCTGAGTTCAATCCCCAGTCCGAAAGAAAGAAAGAAAGAAAGAAAGAAAGAAAGAAAGAAAGAAAGAAAGAAAGAAAGAAAGAAAGAGTAGCATTAGAAATGATACAAGATTTCACTAAACAAAGTAGTAGAAATTCAACAATGATTGCTCTACTGCATGATACTATCCTCAGACTAGCTGTTCACATTACCAGATATAAATATGTAAGATTTATTTGAAGAAGAAAGAAATAACAAAGAAGTTATGAGTCCAGCTCCTTTCAAAGGACCATCAAAAATCAACAACACAGTTATCCAAACCATTCTGCATATATACCCAAATATATCCTTTTCCCCTTTCTTCCATTTGTCCTTTTCCTCATCTCAGTTCTTCCCTCCCATTGAACAATTTCCTTCTGCTTCACAATATCTGTTGTATCTTTCATGTTTTCATTACTCCTTCAGGTTCTCATACTAGTGAGATAATACAACATTTGCACATGTGGATCTGATTTATTTCACTTATCAATGTATTCTCTAGCTACAACCAGTTATCTACAAAAGCCTTTAATTTATCTTTTTTATAGTTGAATAATACTCCATTATGTAAAAGTATCATGTATTTTTTATCCATTCCTTAGCTGATGAGCCTTTGAGTTGTTTCCAAGATTTAGCTATGATAAATGGCATTTCTATAAACATGGGAATACATATATCATTGTAGTATGATCATTTCAGCTTTTCTGGAAAAATGTCTAGGAAGGGAATAGCTGGCTTAAATTCAGACTCTTACACTAGGGAGAAAACACAATGTTTTCACATGCAAGTTTGATTTCTCTCATGAATATTGTCTCAAGATGCAACCATTTACCAATAAAAGTATCAAGTTTGCCCTTCTTTATAGCTGAATAGTACTTCATTATATAAAAGTACCACCTCTTTTTTTATCCAGTCATTGGTTGATGGGCTTTTGGGTTGTTTCCAAGATGTAGCTATTACAAACTGTGCTGCTATAAACATGAGTACACATATATCACAGTGATGTAATGTTTTCAGTTCTTCTAGGAAAATACCCAGGAGAATAGCTAGGCTGAATGGGACCTCTAATCCTAGTGTTTTAGGAATCTCCACACTGACTGCCACAGTGGTTGTGCCAGTCTGCACTCTCATGACCAGTAGGGAAGGGTTCCTTTGTCCCCATAGCCCCACCAACATTTCTTATTGATACCAAAACAAGAGAAAGACCCAACCAAAACAGAGAACTACAGGCCAATCTCCCTAACGAATATGTCTCAGTTACTCTTCTCCCAATGCTGGGACAAATACCTGGCACCCAAAATGAAGGAAAGAAAGATATATTTAGCTCACAGTTACCGGAAGTTTCAGTCCGTACTCAACTGCCACCAATGCATAGTGGCACATGAAAGAGGACAACCTTTCATGATCGCAGCAAAGAGCAAAAGAGCAAAACAGAGTGGCAGCAGCAACAATGGCAACTAAGAAATCTGTCTTTCTGTCTCTCTTATGATACATTCAGTGTATTTGCCTCAGACTTGGCCTAGCACTCATGGTCATAATCCTAGCAGTACTAAGACCTATAATCCTAGTGGATCATGAGTCTTCTCAAACTCTACAAGTACCCACCTCACTACTGCATGAGGCTTTGGGGGAGACAGCTAGACATAAACCATAACGTTCCACCCCTGGGCCCCAAAGACCCAAGCACATTCCTTTATGTAAAAGATATTTTAGTCCATCTCTAAAGGTTGTCAAAGTCCTAAAGTTTCAGCACTGCTGAAAAGTCCAAGTCCCAAGTCTCCTCCAAGTTCCAAGGCAAACTCTTAGCTGTGAGCCCCTGTACAAATGAAAAGTTAAACACTTCCAACATTCAAAGGCACAAGATAAACATTACCATTCCAAAAGGTACACACAGCAGGATACCAAACATTCGGACCAACACAAGTCCATAAGCCATCAAGGTAAACATTAAATCCTATAGGTCCTTATGGAACCAAAGCAATCTGCGGCAAATCACGAGCTCCATGTGGCTCCCTATGTCACTCTTGGTGGTAGCTCCCATGGCTTCTCTCTTAGGCCAGCTTTGCTCCCTCCTTGAATTTTCCCTAAGATCTTCCTTGTTCCTGGCTTTTCCAAACTTCTGGTTTCCACTGAAAGTTTACTTTTTTCTTTTTCTTTCTTTTTTTTCTTTCATTTTTGGTGAGACTGGAGATTGAACTCAGGACCTTGCACTTGCCAGACAAGTGCTTATTCTACTGAGCTATCTCCCCAGCCCTGGAGTTTCCACTGAATAGACTTCTCACTCACAGCTTTACTCACTGCTCTCTTGGGGGCACACTGCCTGGCCTCCAAGGCCTTCTGAAATCAAAGTGGAAGCCTTCATTGCCTCAGAACTCCTGCATTCAACAAGTGTTAATACCAGTGCCGTGTGGATGATGCCAAGATCTGCTGCCAGATGGAGTAGTAGCCAGGCTTCCTTCTCTCTTGGCTACAGGAGTTGAGTCCCTGGATCACTGAGCACTCTGACCCTGATTCCAAGGAATAAATTCTCCATGCTAGCACCCTTCTGGAGCCTGGTGTGGCCACTGCCACCATTCTGGAACATGGGGCTCTGAAGCTTTCCCCTCAAGGCAAAATCCCTCACCCTTGCAATTCTGAGGCTGCAAAGGGTGGAGATCTGCTGCCTCCTGTGATGCCCTCAGGCCATTCTTTCCATTCTCTTGTTCCTTCCCAACAATGGGAATCCTCTGAGCTCTATCTTTGCAGTCCACAGCTTTATTGGAGGTTCCTTTCTGGCCAAACTCACGACATTTTAAATCATCCTGCTAGACTCTTTGCCCTTGATTCTCAACATAAATCTGGCTAAAAGCCCCCAATGACAGTCATGTGACTCCCTCAATATTTGGCTGCTTTTAAATTTCTTTTGAAGGATTAATCAATCAGTCATGCTTAATCTCAGTCTCAGGCAAAATCTCTGGACACAAGCAAAATTCAGACAGACATTCTGCCAAGCCATAACGCAAATCATCTGGAGTCCAAACACCAATACAGTACTTCTTCCCAGCAGACACCTCCCCAGCCTGGTCTTTACAGGCAGGCTTTCTATCAACCTTCTGATCTTCTGAGCTCTGACCAGAATCTTCCAAACAGAACAGCTGAAGGCATTCCAGCTTCTCAATAGTAGGCAACCTCCTCAAACCTTTCCTGTGTCTCCCCATAGACCATTCCCAAAATCTTAGAATCCACATGGTCAGGTTTAGCCACAGCAATGACCCCACTCCTGGAACCAAATTCTGTCTCAGTTACTGTTCACTTATTGATGGGACAAATACCTGATACCCAAAATGAAGGAAAGAAGGGTTTATTTAGCTCATAGTTGCTGGAGGCTTCAGTCCATATTCAGCTGGCTCCAAGAAGAGTGGCAGATAGAAGAGGGCAACATTTCACAGTGACAGCAAAAAGCAAAAGAGCAAGATGGAGGAGCAGCAACAACACTGATAATAGAGAAGAAGTCTGTCTCTCTGTCTCTTTTATTCTACATTCAGGCTATTTGTCTAGGCTGCATGTAGCACTCACACCCATAATCCCAGCAGTACTAAGACCCATAATCCCAGTGGATCATGAGTTAAATTCAAACTCTAGAAGTACCCACCCCATTACTGCATGAGGCTTTGGAGGAATAACTAGACACAAACCATAATAGAACATAAATGCAAAAATCTTCAATATGCCACTAGCAAACAAAAGGCAGCAAGTCATCATGGAGGCTACACACCATGACCAAATGGGATTTATCCCAGGAAGGCAGGGATAGCTCCACATGTGCAAAGCAATACATGGGATACACCACATCAACAGAGTCAAACATAAAAATCACATGATCATCTTAATAGATGCAGAAAAAGCTTTTGACAAAATTCATCACTCATTCATGATAAAAAAAAAAAAGAAAGCCTACCAAAAATCTGAATAGATGGCCTTTACCTCAATCTGATAAATGCCATCTATGACAAACCAACAGCCCACATCATACTAAATGGACAAAAACTTAAAACTTTCACTCTAAAATCAGGATCAACAAAAGGTTGTCCACTATCACCACACCTGTTAACTCTTTTATTATTATTTTGACAAAGTCCGCCTTGAGGTTCAGAGATTGAAGACATTGGATGGTCTGAAAACACAGAAGCACCTCTCACCTGTGTGTTTGCTACATGCAGCAAGTGAGACCATGAAATGCTTTTCAGGTTTTGTCTAACCTCAGTCACATGAAGGAGTGTGGCTGCCATGAAGTCATGAATGCTGAGATTTTGAGCCCTCACTAAAAAGAATCAGCCATTTAAACAAAGCACTTTCTTGATTGATTCCAAAATAAACACATAAATTCAAATCTTTCTCATTTTTCACTTTAAGTGATTCCTGAGATCATAGTTTCTCTTTGAACAAGCTATAAAATGTAAAAGCATTATTGACACATAAACATTTTACAAAATGATGGCAAAACAATGTAATCTAAAATCATAATCATTGTATTTTATCATTTAAATAAAATAACTCAAAATGACACTTTATCGTATATTTACTTGTTAACATCCAGATATGCCCTACAACAAATGAAAAAGATCTGTGTATATTATGAATTTTGCCATGTCTCATTGCATTTACATAAGATTCTCTTTTTAAATGTATTTAGTACAGGGTCTGCAGGCTCTCACCACATAGATCCACACTCATAATGATTCTCCTGTTTTCAGCCTCCCAAGGGCTGGGATTACAGGTGCATGCCACCATGCCCAGTCTCAATTGCCTTTTCAGCATGCCCCAGGGGCACTCAGGGGATTGAACCACTGGTTGCTGAGCTCTGCCTAAGCAGGTGCTTTACTCTGCTGAGCTATCTGGCTGTCCCTACATTTTCATAACACTCTAACTTCAAAAACTGATCCTTAGTGCGGAGTAAAGAAGTAGTAGTCGGGGCCAGCGAGACGGTTCAGTGGTCTAAAGCGCCTGCTTAGGAAAGCTCAGGCAACTGCAGGGACTGCAGTTCGATCCCCGGCACCACATGCTGCACCAGCCTCACCACCAGGGCAGGCTGAGCCAGCCACAAAATAAATAAATAAAGAAACAAACAAACACAACAAGCAAACAAATAAATAAATAAATAAAATTTAAAAAAAAAGAAGTAGTAGAATTTTTTAATCAGATTTACTTTTTAAAGCTTACTTCTCTGAGCAGAGTGCCATGGTACATGCATATACTCCCAGCATCCTTAGAAACTGAGACAGGAGACTTGAAAATTCAAATGCAGCCTGTGTATGTTAGCAATTTATTGAGACATTGTTCCAGTGTTTGGTTTGGTTTGGTTTGGTTTGGTTTGGTTTGGTTTGGTTTGGTTTGGTTTGGTTTGGTTTTTTGACTGGCTCAGACCACTTTGAGGGCAGGGCTGGTGCTTCATGTGGTGCTGGGGTTCAAACTGCAGTTCCCTGTGTCACCTGCCTAAGTGAGCTGAAGCAGGCACTTTACACTGCTGAGCTATCCTGCCCATCCCTGTTCCAGTTTTAGAAAATTTTTTTTTAAAATTGCTCAGAATGTAGAGCAATGCAAAACACCTGGGTTCAAATACCAGTTCTGTCAAAAAAAAATTGTTTCCCAAAGCAAATAATAATACAGAAAGATGATGCATATTAGTAGATACTGCACAATAAAACTTTAATATTTTCTAATTAAATAAATAATAATTAAATTTCTGTCATACAAACCAAGACAAGTACTCTTTTTACCACTTCATATAAATTATCTCATTTAATCTTTGCGATAAGCTAGATACTAGTCTGATATCATTTTACTGATGAAGAAGTTGAGGGGTAAAACAATGAAGTAACTTGTCAAAGGCCTCAAAGCTAATACAGGAGACCACACTGAAGACCTATGCTCATCTTAGTAAGTTATAATTCTTTTGTGGCTATAATTTCTCAACAAAGACATTGAAGCCCAGAATGCTGGCACACACCTAGAATCCCAGCATCATTCAGGAGTATGAGCCAGGAGAACTGCTGTGAGCTCAAGGTTAGCTTGGACTGCTTAGTACATTCAAGACCACTGAAGTACAGAATGAGGTCCTCTCTCTAGGGGGAAAGAGAGAGAGAGAGAGAGAATCATACAGGAGGCTTTCTCATTAACTAAATTTTTAAAATTAACTGACCATTGGGATCGCTGACATGATCCTCCATCTACACTAAAACTTAGATCAATTTCATATCTACATAGGGCAGGCGCAAAATATGAGACATGAGACATTTATTTCTGAAAATAGATACATTAAAAATGTAAAGCAATTATATATTCTCATCCCTAAATCAATGTCTTTTCTTGATGTTGAGACAAGATATCCAACACTCAAAGTTAAAGAAGCAAACATTTATTTAAGCTCAACGTTTGCAGGGATTTCAGTCTATAGTTGGCTGGTTCCAAGACAGGGCAACATGGCATAGAGTCAGTAAAGAGGAGAAGCAGTCCCTAGCAAAGCAGACAGGAGACTGCACGGCCACAGCAGTGGCCTTCCCTCATTCCCTTTCTATTCTATCCAGGTAAAATCTCTACTGAGTGGTGTCACCCAGCCCCAGAGTGGGGGTCTCATTTTCCACACTCAAATCTATGCTAGACTAATTTAGTGGGATAATCCAATACCACACTCCCTTAATTCCAGCGTCACACACTCTAGATCCAGCCAGCTCTCACAATCCCTTCCCATGACCACATGAGCCGGGGTGGGAAGTGGGACATCTAGATGCAAACCATAGCACTGAGTATGTGAATCTCTTCTACTATTACTTTCCCAAGATCTCACCTGTGAAGTTTGGGCTTAGGGTACAGAGGCTGCTCCACATAGCCCAACTGCAGCTACATTTCTCATTTGGTTCTTCAGGGTACTGGCTCCAGGAAGCCCCTGAGGTAGCAAAAATTCACAGGCCCTCACGTTCCTTATATTGCATGGTGTAATCCTTCCATATCATCTGGATACGTGCTCTCATATGCTTTAGATCATCTCCAGATTATTCATAATAAATGCAAATGCTGCATAAATAATTGTAACATTGTATTGTTGAGAGAATAATGACAAGAAATAGAGTCTGTGCAAGCTCAACACAGGCACAGTTTTTGTTTAGAGTGTTTTCACTCTATAATTTGTTAAATCTGTGAATGCAAAATCCACAGATAAGGAGAACAAACTACACCTAAACAGTTAATTATAATTTGATTTGATGTCTTGGGATGTTAAGTATAGTCATATTGGTCTGAGAGTGAAGTAATCGAGAAACATGTCTAACTTATACTCAGGAAAAAATAAAAGCCTCGTGAATAAAGGAACTTAACCCTGTAAGTGCAGTGAATTGTATATTAAAGGGCCAGTGAAGGGGCCTGAATGGCCAAGTTTTAAGACAGCAAATGCATGGGTTTTAAGAAGTGGAAAGACCAGCACTGGAGGCTAGAGCAGGTACTAAATGACTTTCCACAGACTAGAATTATTGGGCCCTGTTACAAACTCTTCTTTCCACCATCACTCACTGCTTTCATTTGTGCCACTGACGCCTCCACATAGATCAACAGGACCAAAAATGATGCTTACATTTTACCAGTGTTTTATTTTCAATTAAACATCTTGGCTGCTATTTACATAGTTGAATGGCATGGCATTTCTACCATGCAATTTGATGTTATGTCTTTGTAAATATTTCTCTAAGGAGGGACCTAAGTTCAAGTTAGTTGTGAAAATGTCACCAAAAATAAAATAAACTTTAATTTAACCTTGATCACAAATTATTGTAAAACTAAAGCTAAAAATCTGTGAAAACGAAAGGCCAAAGGAATTATGACCGAGATGCATACATCTCAGGAAGCAACTCACTTTTACACTGCCTGGGATTTCGAGGGTTTAGGCTGACTATGGTTGACCCAGAGGTGGTGGAAAAAGAAGCTGCTGTGGCTACGCCTGGGGAAGTGGTGAGGCTCCTTCTCCTCACACACTGAAGTGTCTGTCCTGCAGCAAATCAGAACTGTGATGGTTTGCACTTCTCACTCGTAGCTGCTTCTCCCTGTCAGTCTTCTCTATTGGAGATCACCCATCACTCCCTGAAATCTCCTATACAGTCTCTATGTGAAACCTCCAGGGCAGGTGACTCAGCATCCAATTCACCACAGAAACAAAAATGCAAATGGTTCTGCCTCGCTTTTTTCTTCCTAGCCCAGAATATTCTCTCTGTTCCTGTTACGGAATCTTCTTTTGGGCTGTAATGCAGAGGCCTAAGTAAATAAACGATGCTTTAGGCCTGTCATTTCTAACCTTGCCTTTTTAGTATCTTCTTAATTTCCTGAATTCTGACAGAGAATTCTGAATTTATGAGAAATAGGTTCTTGAGTAAGATTTGTGTTTAATATACATGGTGTATAAGCCAGTAATCCCAACTATGTAGTGATTTGAAAGATTCCATGCATGCCAAAAAATTATACTTCCCCCTCACAAAAAAAAAAAAAAACCTCCATGGCTTCCCCAGTGCTAAATATACAGGCCTGGCCACATCCTGGCATAGTCATTTACAATCTTAGGTGGATTCCTTTATTAGATTACTTGCTTTGA
>PVKN010037276.1:0-11274 GCA_004027915.1 Capromys pilorides
GTGTGTGTGTGTGTGTGTGTGTGTGTGTGTCCACACACAAACAGTGTGAACACTGGGAGGGAAACCCAGCTTCCCATGACTGTAAGGACAGATTTGAATACTGTGTGCTATAAATCACCGAAGGGGTTCAAAGCTGTCCTGTGTGTTTCCTGCCTCTAAGTGCCTCATGAATACAACGCGGAATAATTAAATGAAACTTGATTAACATATGCATCACCTCAAATACTTAGGGGAAATTCAGATGGTTAGAAATGCTTTCTGCTTTAAATGTACAGTCTTCAAGTTAATGAAATTTAAATTCAATAAATATATTTCCACATGAATGTAGTGCTGAAAGTTTAACACTTGGGTGTGCTGCTACTATCAACTTTAATGGCATTTGTAACAAATATGCATTCATTAAAATGTTTTGCAACAATTAAAAAAACTAATTACATGACCTAATTTGCAAATACCCACATCCCTTGAAATGGTCGCATTTATTATCTGAAAAAAAATTCTAAGAAAGTTCCATTTATCTGATTCTTCTGTTTCTGAAATTTAATTTTAGTTAGTCTTTATAGATGTAATTTTTATTTTCTCTTTTGAGTATTTTTCTATTAAAATTTTAGTAGCTTGCTTTCTTAAAAGCATGTTGAGCAATGTATAAATATTGATACTTTTTTGGAGTTGGGAGCCTTTTAGCTAACATATTGTGATTTTTTCTGACTCAATTCTTTTGAGACCTTTGATGATTATGGAAGTGACAAGGGAATAAAATTTAGTGGATAATGCAAAGGGATGATGCTAGAACAATAACATTTTTGATGCATTTTAACAAAGTCAATGCCTATAGTGTTTACTCTTTCCTAATGAATAGTATAGGCAGATAAAAATAATTTAATAGTATTTTATCTAGATATCCCCCAAATCAATGACCAAGCAAAAGAAGGCTTTTTTTTTTTTTTTTGGTACAGGGTCTCACTACACAGCTCGGACTCTTAGTGATCCTCCTGTTTCAGCCTCCCCAATACCCTGATGACAGGTGTGTGCCACCACACCCAGACTTGTGGCTGGCTCAGCATGCCTTGTGGTGAGGCTGGTGTGGCATGTGGTACTGGGGTTTGAACCCTGGTCCCTGTGCTTGCCTAAGCAGGTGCTTAGTCTGCTGAGCTATTTTGCTGACCCCCAAGCAAAAGAAGTATTTACTAATTAAATTTTCCTTGGTTGTTCAATACATCAGACACTTCAGATGTACCATGGAGATTAATTAGGGTCTATATAGATTTAACTTCTTAGTTTCAATAATAGCAGAATTGGTAAAGGATCAAGAGGTAGGAGAAGAGCTTGGCTTGAGGCTAAGGACTTCAGGGGAGGATTCAAAGGAGTTGCATGTTTCAGGTGGCGCAGGAGGGTGGGCAAAGCAGGGCTTCAGAGTCTGTCGGACCCTGGTGTCGTGGCTCCCTGCCTCAAGAGCGGTGTGATCTTGTGTGTGTTGCTCAACCTCTCCAACCATGTTTCTTTGTCTTAGAACTGAGACAATAATATTCCCTTGGTAAGTCTGTAAGGATAATGCACGTAAATAAGAGTGTAGGCTAGTGTCCCTGGAAGGCCTCTTACGTTCCTTCTAACCACAACATTCATGGATACCATGAACCAGGATGGATTAAGCAGTAAAAAGAAGTCTACGTCTGTTTCATTACCTTAGCACTGTTTATTGCTGTGGATCTGAGACTGGGCTGGGGGGTGGGCGAGGAGCGTGCAGGTCTGATGGAGAGGTGGACAGTGGCCAGCAGGCGGGCAGGGTGCTTGGGTGCCCTTAAGGAGGACGAAGCCCACCGGTGAGGAAGAAAGACCTAGACACAGGCTACTCTGGGTTGTCTGTGAGGACAGAAAATGATGGAAGAGAAGCTCGGATGAGAAATACTGCCAATGTAAGACGTCACAGAGCTGAGCGCTGCTTTTTCCTGTGAGGAAACAGGAAGTGATGTTCACTCCTGAGGGCGTTAGGATTTCGCAGCCATTCCCAACCCTTTTCTCTGATCTGCCTTAGTGTCCACAGAGTTTTCCTCCAGAGAGGCCTGGCAGTGCTCTTTGGAAATGTTCTGCGCTCTGCTGGCCCTGTGTGGCCCTGGTGCCAAGAGGCGCGGGACGCAGGTTTCTTCCCTGTCCTTCCTGTGAGGCTTCTGAGGTCAGCCGAGAGAGCCTGCGGTGTTTCTCACCCGGCGTCTACTGGGTGTCCACGTGCTATTGTGTCTCCCAGGGGTCATGGGAGTTCTGCGTAGACTCGAACACTGGCACGGGAGGACAAGGTCTCTCACTACACCTGGGGCATCAGGACACACTCATTAGGCTAGAGCAGTGTCCAGGGGTAAACCAGAAACAAGCAGGGAAAATCATGCCTCTTGCATTTTCCAGTCAGTCAAATTATTGCTTTAGTAGAGTGCTGGAGCATGAAGCTTCGCCCTGCAGCAGGCTAGGGAGCACCTAGGACAGTGGCTTCTAGCTGGAGCCAGATGCACACGGGCTGCCAGGTTCTCGGGCTGTCTAATTTTTATAATCCAATCTTATTCTGTCATCTAGTAGGACACACTGTATATACACTGTATGCTTTTTCTTTTTTTGTACCGGGGATCAAACTCAGGATCTGGTGCTTGCCAGGCAGGTACCTGTTCTGCTGAGCCATCTCCCCCACTATGCGCTTTCAGTGCTTCTCTCCTAACTCTTCCAGTTGTCTCCAGCTGTCATTCCCTATGTGGCAAGAATACCTTGAAAGCCACACTTCTCACTTATGGCTTTTCTTAAGAGTTTTCTTCCAAAATTGAATTTTTAGAGGCTGGGGAGATAGCTCCATGGCACAAGTGCCTGCCTGGCAAGTGCAAGGTCATGAGTTTGAACCCCAGTCCTGCAAAAAAAAAAAAATTGAATTTTTTAAAGAAAGAATCTTTAAGATTTGTTTTTAGGTTTTTGAGCGGCAAAATTAACATTTTCTAAACTTTCATTCCACATGCCTAGGTCCTGTTTGGTCTTGTTTCTCATGAGGAGCAGGGAGTTTAGGAAACTTTCCTTAACTCGCCCTGCATCCTGCTTTGCATCAGGGTGGTCTGTCCAGTCCTCTAGCGTACAGGAAGGGGCAGCTAGTTTTGGGTATCTCTTTCAAATGACAGATTTTATTGAGTGCCATCTAGGTTACTCTTCGATCAATATGCTGCTTTAATTCTTTTTAAGTATGCAAATAAAATACAATTGTTTCAGAGATCTCGGGTAATATGCCACATCAGAAGCCCTGCTGGCCGATTCAGCACTTGTTAGTTGGGACTTTGTTTGTTTAAGTCAAATGGAGGCAGAGGCTGTGGACTGTACATGTGGTCACCAGAGCCCATCATCTCTAATTTAAGGAAGTCACAGGGAAGGTGAAGTTGATCAGGACCCCGTGCTCATGGGGCACTCAGATGAGAGCTCGTTCACGACTCTTTTGATGAAATCACGTTGTTGCTCTGTAAGTGACGTACACAAATTCGAGCAATAAGGATGTTATGTGCTGTGATGTACTGTTTCTTGGAAAGAGATGACAATGCTTCCTCTAATCTTTGTAATTTAGGTTTTACCTATGTTTATTTTCAGGACTTAAAACATTATGGTTGTTGGCACAATTTATAAATATTTCAATCTTTCAATTAAGGATTCAAGTGATAAAAATTTTGGTGATAAAAATTTTGTAAACCTTGGAAAGGAATCTATGATGATGAAACAAAAATTTTAATTAGAAAAGTTGAGTGAGTGTAAATTTCCTTTAGGATGATTCTTAGAAACCTGTACTGTAATATGGAATGCCTTTCCATCTGGAAGTTTTCAGTGATTTGCTTTGGTGTTTGGTGTAAAACTGTTGCTTTTTCACAGTGTAGAATCTCTGTGCCCCTGCCTGTCTTTTTTTCTTCTGGGTATGCATGTGCATGTACATGTACACGTGTGAAAACACAATTAAATGGCTGGGTAATACAGAACTTTCATTAAAGAAAACATTTTTTAAAATCTTTTATTTATTTATTTGGTACAGGGTCCTGCTATGCAGCTCAGGCTTGTCATGATCCTGCCTCAACCTCCCCAGCAGTGGGCTTACAGGCATGTACCACCACACCTGGTTTTGGTGGCTGGCTCAGTGCAGGGCCCGCACCGTCTGCAGTACTGGGGATCAAACCCAGGTCCTTGGACTTGCCAGTTAGGCACGTGGACCACTGAGCTATCTCCCTGGTCCCAGAACTTACATTTTTATTCTGAGACAATTTGAAACATACTTAAGTTGTTCAAGGACAGAGAATGAAGACTGTAAACATTGTGTTGCATTTGCTTTATCTTGCTGCTTTTTTCCTGCAGCATTTGAGAGGTAACTGCAGACATCACCCCTAAATGCATGCTTCTCTTCGCAGCCAGCATTCTTCAGCAGAACTACGATACAGTTGTCATGCTTGGAATGTTAGCATGGGTGCTTTATTATTACCTAATATGCGGACCACATTGACATTTCCCAGTTGCCTCAAGAATAATATCCTTTCCAGCTATTTTCTTTTCTTGTCTCTTAAATGGTTTCTGATGCAAAATTTATTGGGGGACCAGTCATTTGATTTAATTGTGATGTTTCTCTAGTTTTCTTCATTCTGGTACAATTCCTCAGCCTTCTTTTGTCTTTGATAATGTTGGCCTTTTTAAGAGTACAGGTTTTTTTCCCCTTGGTCAAATTTTCTCAGTTTGGATGTTGTCAGATGGTTGCCTTGTTACTGGATTGAGACTGACTTCACCCCAGACTACGATAATGTCCTCCTCAGTGAGTCATACCATATGGCTGTGTTTCTCCAACTGTGCTTGTTATTCTTGTTTTTAGTACAAAGATGAGTAGAGATCTGCTGCCTATGTGAAAGAACTCCTGTGTTCAGGTGTGTGGTGTCAATTTCCTTTTATAAAGGTGAGCATTCTCCCTGCAGACCCTGTCCTAAATGCATAATACAGACGAGATTTCTGTTATAACAAGTATAAAAAATTAATTAAAGTGAAAGATACAAAGCTGGGGATATAGCTCAGCAGCCTTAAGCCTGCCTGGCAAGTGCAAGGTCCTGAGTTCATTCCCCGCACCACAAAAAATAAAACAACAACAAAAAAGTGACTTAAATACTGTATTCTTCTAAATTTTAATTTGTATAAATCTCTGTGCCTATTCATGGAATGAATGAAAATACTGATGATGAAAAAAAAGATCACAAATTCTCAAGATGTTTTTAAGGAATGAAAATTCTCCATTGTGACACTGCTACTGAACTATTTTTGTGTTTGCCTCCATTGCTTTGTTTAGGAAACAAAATGTACTGAGCTTGGAATAAACTGTTTGAGATGTCTGACATAAAAATAACCAAAGCAAATGTAGTTTTAAACTGTCACTGTGGGCACAGGTCACATGTCTCACTCGCTGTGATCCAGGGTCTGCGTATATCATGTTTCAGTGGCGATGCCATGGGCAGAGTCCACGGACAGTACCACAAAACACAAATTTGGTCTGTCTCACAAGCATTTTTACATGTCTCTGTGTCTGTGATTAGTGCGATCTTTTAAGGGGCTTCTCCCGCGTGGGCTTAGTTCTTCAAAGCTTTATGTTAGATCGAAGAAGCTGACCCTTGGTAAGCGTAACTGTGGCAATGCCCCTGCCTGCAGGACTGCCGGGTGTGCGCCAAGGTATTCCGCCAGAACACGCGGTCCTAAGAGCACCCTGCCCTGGGCGCGCGGCTGCCTGTCGCCTGCCTGCTCTTTCCTCTGTGGGAGCCTTCTTTTGTCTCTTAGTGGGTAATGTTGACAGAAGTCGGGACTGTCATGTGATGAGGAAAGAAAAGACAGAGGCGCTGAGTACCTGCTTCATTGGGCCCAGCTCTGCTCGCGCCTGTGTGCGCGCTCAGGGGCCCCTGTCACCCTGGGCGCGCTCTCGCGGGGCTGTGGCTCTGGACTTCGGGCTGTGTCCCTCACTGATAAAAGCATTGGCTGTATCGAGCGCTGTGACCTCTGGCATCTCCTGTCACCTCGCAGAGACATATCCCTTCGGGCCTTGTGGTTTCGATCTGAAACGTCACCCAAAAGTCCCCCGTGCCAGAGGTGTGACTTTTGGCAGGTGACGGGATCGTGCAGGGGGTGCTCTGTGTGGCCTTGGCGCGTGCGCACAGCTGGATGTGCTGCGATGGGGCCGGGCTCTGGAGTGTGGTCGGAAGGACGCGTCAGCCTCCCGTGCCTCTCTTGCCTGCCGCTCCTGTACTGTCACCAGGTTAGACCTCTCGTTCTGTGGATGGTGCGCGCCTCGTCCCCCAGACAGGAAAGCGTCAAGAGAAAGGCTAGCCTAGGGCTCTGCGTCACAGAGACTCCCTTTGGCATCCCCAGTGCCAAATCACAACTGATTTGGGTCAAGCAGTCTAGGGCCTAATTCAATTAAAAAAAGGAGTCTCATTTTCAACATGATGTTTTCCTGGAGATGACATTACTAATGATAATTATTATTTTTTAACTTAATTAATTAATTTTTACAGTGAGCCTTAATCCAGGGGATTTGGTCACTTATGAGTATTTAGAAAGGAGTTCTGCTTCAGGTAGGGCTGACCCACCGATATCTCCCTGTGCTCTTCTGTGGTTTGGTGGCATTTCTGCCACACTGGTGGGTAGAATGTCGTCCTTCTCCTCAGCACTCTGTGTCAGGTGCTGGGGTCCTTCTAGCTGGGAGTAGGCTGCGGGCAGGTGACTGGTAGACCTGTGATAGGAAGGGAACTGATGCAGGCTGCCTTTTGTGGCCCCACTCCTGAGCCTGGAGTTTTATTGCCCACCGCTTGCCTTCTCAGGTCAGCAGGCCCTGCAGGGGGAGATGGTCCTGAAAGAAAGGGCCACCATTGCAGAACTTGGCTCTGTGACAGCAGTTGGTTGCCAAGCCCAGAGGAGGTCCTGCATGTGCCAACGCTTTTGAGGGTGAGAAAACCTGTCTTACACTCTTAATTATAATCTCCCTGAGTATAAAGACTCATACTTTTTTAGTTTTACATTCTGCTTTCTAATTTTTTCTTCTCTGGAGAAAGGAACTAGGCATTCTATACTATAAAGTATAGTAGAACAGATTACTTTTTCTTGATTAGGAATTTAAAGTCAATTAAGTATTTCTAATGAAGGAGTTATAGGGGCCAGCGAGATAGCTCAGTGGTCTAAAGCACCTGCTTAGACAAGCTTAGGCAACTGCAGGGACCTTGGTTCAATCCCCGGCACCACATGCTGTGCCAGCCCCACCCCCAGGGCAGGCTGAGCCGGCCCTAACATAAATAAGCTAATTAAAGAGTTATAGTTAAAAATCATAAATGTTCACTGAAAATAATGGCAGTGAGAAGTCAGTTTTGAAGTGTGAGTTTGAGTCTTGAAGCCTTGATCTGCAGCTAGGGATGCTCACAGCTATGAGTGCAAATAGGAAATGGCATGCCATCTTAAATAGCTGCAAGGACATTTTTTTTTTGTCTTTTTGAGACAGGGTCTCGCCATGCAGTTCAGGCTGGCCTTGAGCTCACTTTTGTAACCCAGGCTGTTCTTGAACTTGCACTGATCCTCCTGCCTCATCCTCTCAAGTGCTGAGATTACAGGCGTGCGCCACCACGCCTGGCATTGCAAGGATATTTTTTTTTAAAAAATGTTTCTTAGTGAAACAGAAGTGTAGGTAACTCTCAGAGACTTCGCCGCCAAGCTGGGAACCGGGGAGATGGCCGAGACCGACCCCTGGACCGTGCAGGACCTCACCTCGGTGGTGCAGACCGTCTTGCAGCAGATGCAAGAGAAATTGCAGATGATGCCTGACCAGGATATTGGAAGAATCGATGATACGAAGAGCCCCATTGTCGATCTGGAGAAAAACATCACAGACCTCATGACGCAGGCTGGGGTGGAGGAACTGGAAGGTGAAACCAAGATGCCTGCCACACAAAAAGGTTGAAGGTGGCTGGTAAATCGCACTGAAATCTGGAACACTGTTTCTCTAAGCCAAGAGAAGACTGAATGGCTTTTTGCAGCCAACCTCTATGTGTAGGCAGGTTTTATATTGTAAAGCATGTGTTCTCACCACATCCTATAGTTAGTTTATAGAGTGATTGCCCCCAGTTTCTCAAACATGGGGTCTGCTCTGTCTTGGAACTTTGGCAGTTCCATATATATATATATATATATATATATATATATATGTATTTCTTAATAACTCCTTGTTTTCCGCTGATCGCTTTGGGAATGGCTACAGCTTTTTTTTTTTTTTCCTTTTTGAGACAATTTCACTATCAGGTTTAGGCTAGCCTTTAAGTCACTTTATAGATGAGACTGGCCTTGAGTTCACTGTGATCTTCCTGCGTCAGCCTCCCCAGTGCTAGAATTACAGGCGTGCACCAACACACCTGGTGACTGTAGCTGTTGAGGGAGGCAAGGGAAAGGCTGCCAGGTGAGATGACCTTGAGCAGACGTTCTGGGACAGGAGCATCTCCGACAGAGAACTTGGGTGATAAAACACCCTCACATGGGAGGACATGGGTTTGGGTTTCTGGCTGCCAGCATCTGCTGTGCACTGGCGCCACGCCAGGCTTGTAACAACACAGCGCAGGGTCAGGGCAAGGGACTTGGGTCTGGAGGCAGGAAACGGTTCAGAAGAGCTTCTACTTGAGTTTTGTCCCCAAGATGGAGCCCTGGAAGGGCAGCAGGGTCCCGCCCTCTGTGAGCTTGTGGCATTCTGGTCTGTTCTTTCGCTGCAGTATCCTGGAAGCTACAGCAATACTTTCCCAGTAGTCATTACCTCATGTATGATTGTCACCTGAAAGCAGATGATGGAGAACTGGCAGCTACCAGAGGGAGGGGGCACCCAGCATGTCAGCGTGCAGCTTGTCTTAGTGCTTTTGTCATTGCTGGGACAAGTTCCTGACACCCGAGGTGAAAGAGGAAAGGTTGGAAAGGTTTGTTGTACCTCAGAGTTTACAGAGGTTTCCACTCAGTCTGCTGGCCCCAAGGCAGGGTAACATAGCAGAGAGGTGTCTCAGAGTAGAAACAGTTCATGGTGAAGTGGGGCAGGCAAAAGGCAGCAAGCAGCAGCCAGCAAGTGACAAGCCCTGACCGCTTTTCTGTCCCTTGTGTCTTATCCAGGCTACCCTCAGGGTGGGTAGCACTCACACCCGGGGCGGGGCAGCCCTACTCCTAGCCTTGCACCATGAATCAGGCAATGCAAGCATGTCACCTTAGATCCCAGTGCCACACACCCTAGCTCCAGCCACCTCTGAAGTGGCCACATGAGGCATTGGGAAGACGCGTACACAGAACCATGACACTGGTGTTAGTTAACTGACACACAGTCATCAACTGGGGGGAAAGCGTTAGGAACTGGTGGCAGAAGCAGTGCGCTTAATGAAAGGTTGCAATTCTGTGTTTGTGAGAAGCAGTGGAATACTCTTTGGCAGCACACAGAAACTAAAACTTGGCATTTTATAGAGCTGGTTGTGGAGCCTGAGAAAGCATAGTACGTGTCTCTATCCATTTTCTGCTGTTATGCCTGAGGCTGGTCCATAAAGAAGTTTTATCTTCAGTTCTAGAGGTTCAAGTGCATGACTCTAGCATGGGCAATACACTGGTAAGGGACTTCCAGGGTCAACCCTGGGAGCGCGTGCACAGGGGCAGCCTCTTTCTGTTGGGAGTGCAGGCCAAGGTGAGGCACACACACAGTGGCGCAGGAAGCCAGAGAAATAGAGGGTAATTTTTGCCTCCTGGAAAAACTGTCGCGGAACAAACCCAGGGCCCGAGAGAACTACATGGATGCCTTACAGTGGTGCAGTCCTGAGACCTGAATACTCCATGCCAGGCCCATCTTATTCAATTCCCAGTGTCACACCTGCCACAGTAGACCAGGCTTCCGGAGGAATCATCAGACCACAGCTCTGTGTGATGGTGCAGATGCCTCCCTTTTCAGAAAAACCAAGTGGAAAAAAAATTGTTTGACTATTTCAACATTCCTTGAGCCTCAGTGACTATAAAATGTTCCCATACACAAATATAAAACATTGAGATTCTTGCCGAAAGGAAAATAGCCCACCATACCCTCCCCCAGTGTTTCTGCAGAAATGGAGATTGAACCCAAGACTTTCACAGTGAGCGGCACCCCACTCCTTCCCTTATTTTTAAGAGAGAAACAGTCTGAGTAAAGGCTGGGCCTGAACGTGTGATCCTCCTGCCTCAGCTTCCCAGAGTCTGAGATTATGGGTGTGTGCCACCACACCCGACTCCCTCACCAGCACCTCTGTCAACCTGACTTCCAAAACTGACACCAGCTGTATCTCAATTTTTTCTTTTACTTCTACCAGTTGGTCATTTGCTTTAAGAAAAGCCTAAAAACTATATAATCCAAAAATATGTATATACTTTAAGTATATATTTAATAAGCTTAATAAGTTAGAAGAAGTAGAAAATCAAGGCCAAGGAAAGAGGGTTGAAAATATACTATTAACCATACAGGACTAAACTCCTTTGTTTACTCGTGTTTACTGAGGTTCCTGGGAGCCAATTTTAAAAGGGAAACAGCTGGAGAGATAGCGCGGTGGCACGAGTGCCTGTCTGGGCAGATGCATGGTCCTGAGTTTGGTTTCCAGCACCAAAAATAAATAAAGGAATGAATAAAAAGGGAAACATGCAAAATGATACAGGTCTCGTTATCAAAACAGGAGGATCATTTCAGTTCTTCTGAAGTGTACCAGCCAGGGGCGCTGACTTTCAGGTACAACTTACATGGATTCCTTAGAGAACAGACATAATTGCCGTAGCGTGTTTCCTCTTCTACCCTAGCATGTGAGGCTAAGTAGTTTATAAAGACAATAAGGTCAGTTAGCTCCCAGTGCTGGAGGCTGGGGCCTTCAGGACCCCCGAAGGCTTCTGTCTTCAACTTCTCAACCCAATGCCCTTGTACTAGGGACTGGGCTGCTGCAGGGATTTCGATGGGGGACAAACCACAACATGAAGGAAAATAACCCATGCAGCCATGGAGAAACCAGCTTCACAGAAAGGTTCTAGCAAAGGCCTGCGGGGGAGGTTCTCTCCAGGACATTTGTGCACAGCTCAGAAAAACCACTTGTTTTCCTATGGAAACTCTGAACACCGTTGCCATTTCTGTTTTTCTTTTTGGTACCAGGAATTGAACTCAAGGCCTCACACTTGCCAGGCAGGCGCTGAGCTACATCCTGGGCCTGACTGTTGCCATTTCTTGACCCTCAAGATTCTCCC